>JAQIXV010000652.1:0-22685 GCA_034700625.1 Tectocepheus velatus
GAGAGCCGTCGTCGTCGAAGAGGTGGTTCCCGAAGGAGAAGGAGTCGCAGATCGCGATCCGGAGGTCACCGAAGAAGAAGGAGATCTACCAAAGGAAAGAAGACTCGTAGGAGAAGGAGGAGAGGCAGGTGTTCCATCTCTTACCCAAAGTCCGCGTCTTTCGAATAGGAGTCGAATTCTGAAGAAAATATGTCTTTTGAGTCAAAACTTATTTTGAATTAAATTATATTTTATCTAAAATTCAATAAAATTCGTTGAAATCATTGAAAAAAGTAGTCTTTGTTTTCATTGAATTATATAAAAAATATTAATAAGATTTTAAAGAAGAGCTGAACAACTGTTGACTTAATCCCATAAGAAATGTTTTTTTTATTCCATTGTTTTCCCTAAGAATTGGGTCCAAAAGATGTCTTCAAAATCTTTATTTTATTCGGAAAATGGGTTTTGACTCAGAATTTACAGAAAATCCGTTGATTTTTGTCAAACGGTTTTCAACGGCTTTTCCGAAGTGTTTGTCGAAGAATTGGATTTATATTATTTGATGTCTTCTCGAGACTTCAAATTGTAATCTAATTATAATTCAATGCAAACACTTCTCGCGATTACAATAAACTCAAAGGTTTTATAAAATTCGAATTCCTTTGCCTTCAAATCAATTGAAAATCTTTTATTTGTTCCAAAAGTTCTTCATATTATCTGATATTACTGTTTGAACTGATTTGAGAAGAATGTATTTATTCTTATTTCTTGTGCTTTACTTCATTGCCTTTTCGAGTGAGAGTTCGATCGGAAGTACTCATCAAATCAGTAGTACTACCGAAGCGTTCAATAAGTCTGAGACGACTGTCGCCACAAATCAGACTTCGCCTCAAACTAAGGGTCAGACCAACGCAACGGAAGTCATATTATCGTCGATTGCATCGAACGACTCTTCAGTCATTTCTTCGAATACGACAGTAATCGTGGATCTGATTCCGGTTAACTCAACCACTGGTGCCGACAATCAGACGGTGGCGGACACGACGAGCTCTTCTCGAAAAGAGACGGCCAATGATTCGACTCCAGTTACCGGCAAACCAACTGTCAATGAGTCGACGCCCGTCGCCAGCACTGGAACGCCACAGAAGTCGACGGCAGCCGTTGTGAAGGACACTAATACTGCTTCGCCTTCATTGGCCTCTTCTGCAAAGAGCCCGGAATCGACTCTCGTTGTGAGTAAAGGGACTAATTCTGAGTCGACTCCAGTGATCTCAACGACCCGTTTGGGCTCAACGACAACTGGAGTCCAGCCGTCGAGTGGTTTGGCCGTCGAAAGTGAAAATCGCTCCATTGGTTCGGATCGGACGTCAGTCAAGTGGTCCGTCCAGTGAAGAGAAAAATTGAAAACGACCTCAAAGTTTATTCAAAGAAAGGGTTGTTTTCGCCTCAAAATTGTTTTTTAGTCGAATATTATTTTCAAATACTTTTATTTTAATTTCTATTTCATTTGATTTTAAATAAAAAACTTCAAAACTTATAACAAAATATATTTTATTTTCAACTCTTTTCTGATTAAAATTAAATGAAAAATAAGATAAATATTGAAATGAAAATAAGGATTATATAAATGATTTTCTCATATTATATAAGTCGTTGTATTTCACTCGAAAAATGATTTGTCGCCACATTTTGATGAAAGTGTTTGAAATACTATAAAAAAAACAAAAGTTCAGAATATATTATATTAGTAAATAAGAGGAAAGAATACCTTCACTAATATTGAGAAGTAACCTTGATAACATACTTCCAACTCTTGGTTCCAATTCATTTAAAACATTTTGATCGTAAGGAACGACAGACATGTGTTGACTCGACTCTTGATTTTTGTGTTCAATCATCACTCCTTTCGTTTGTTTCGATGGTTTTGGCGATAAATCAATGGTTTGTTTCCCAACTTTTAGATAGTTTTGTGTCTCAACTAAATTATGTTCAATCAATTGATCGCATGATTTGGATATTTGTCTCAAATGACTACATCTTTCGACCATTAAATCGGTTCCAAATTCGGATATATTTTGGTTTAAAATGTTTCTCTCGTTTTCGTAACAATTCATCAGATTTTTGACTATTTTAAGACTCGTCGGAAGGGATGGCATCGTTGGCATCGTTGGCATCGATTTGCCGGACAATACATCACTCCTTTGAGACAATGGTTTGCTCTCAAAAGCATTCATTTTATTGATTTTGTTGTTTACATTCCTTTCCTCTTTTTTGTCGGGAAGTCTGATAGCATTCCTCAGAAGCAGAGAATTTTTGGGTCTCAACCGTCGTCTCAAAGGTTTGTATTTCAGTCGACCTTCTTTTGGAACGCCTTCCGACTCATCTCCAGAACTATCGTCCAAATCAACGGTTGAATTGATTTGAGTCTCTTTTTCGACGGCAACGGGTTTTTGACCAAAAGTTTGTCTCATATGTTGTCCTCTGTTTTGATTCTTTTGACGTAAAATCCAAAACAAGTCTTCATTAATTCGGGCCTTAAATTGTTTTTTGTCGTTCAAAACCCAATTCTTGTTGAGAACAGCATTAGATGTCTTTCCGTTCGCATAAATACCAGTATTTTTGTGGTAATCATCGGCCGAATAGTCGACGGCTTTTGTCTTAAGAGTGAGTCTATTATCGAAATTCTTTGCCAAATGTTTTCGACTCTTTTCAATCGGATTTAGACTTTGATTATCGACTTTAGTGTCAAATCTTCGTCTTCTGCGGAAATTCTTGTCGTACTTCTGGTCATAACTCTTGCGTTTGAATCGTTTTGCGGTTAAATAATCGGAATCATAATTCTTCCCAAATATAAAACTCTTTGAATTCATTTTGGATCTGATTCGGTGACAAATAATAAGATAATTAAATGATTGTTATGTTTGCCATACATTTGATTTGATTCTTGGATTTACATCAAAATAATTAGACATTTGACTCACTTTTGAACTCTTGAGGTCTGAGTTGTTGTCAAAGTTGTGGTCAAAACATAACCAACATTTGCAGTGATGTCCACAAAGTTGTCTAAAAAGTTGTAATAATTGACATTTGATTCGTAAAAAGTGAAGAAATGATGAAATAATTTGTTTTAATTGAGTTTTGTATTGATTTCAATGAAAACTAAATTCAATTAACACTTAATTATTAATTAATTAACTCTTAATTAAAATCTAAAAATTGAACGAAATTTATGCGAAAATCGATTAAAACAAATGTTTTTCCGCCAAATGAATCAAATTTGTGTCAAAACATTGAGTTTAACATAAAATCAGTTTAAGTGCCATCTCTTGAGTCAACGCTTCAATCAATTGACGTTAAAATTGAGATAAAATTCATTGAATTCAAAGCGAAATCATTTCATAAATTGCATTAATTTTCAATTAATTATTAATTAAATCCATATTTTAAACACATAATTAATTTTATTTAAATATAATCAAGATAGTTTTGTTAAAATTCAATTGAAATAACTTTAATTTTTGGAATAAACAAAATTAAATTGAGTTACGGGTCGTAACAGAATAAAAGTCAGTTTTATAGAGTGTGCTAGCTCAGACCAGTGTAAGGTATCGCTTCTCGGCCTTTTGGCTAAGATCAAAGTGTAGTATCTGTTCTTATCAGCTTAATATCTGATACGACTCCCATTGGGGGTCAAGATATTAAACTAATTTTTGTTGGGCGGCGAAGTGTAGGGGCTGTGCTCCAGCTTTGCCACGGGTCGGCCTGGAATTGCAGTACATCCAGGAATGGCCCACCAAATCAATAATCAAAAAATAGGCGCACAATACAAAACATACAATAAATTAATTGGTGAAACCAAATTCACCTGACCCAGGTGCAAATGCAAGTTAATATATGAGCGCAGACAAGAACTGGTTTAATTGATTCTTGTTTTAACTTGACCTAAACTTGGATAATCTTGAAGAGTCCTAATTTGTTTTCGCTGTGTATTTGAAACCATTTGATAAGTCTTTTGAATAATTCATTAATTGCTTCAAAAGGAAAGCCATTTGTTGTAAACATTTTATTAATTTCAATAAAATTGCATACAATTTGTTAACACAAATCTTAACATTAAGTTAACATTAACAAGATCATTTTACAAGTCTCACCGATTTATAAATAATTTTGGGGATAAATAAAAACAGGAATTCAAAGAAAAGCCGTAACTCTTTTGTTATCATTTGAATCATAAATAAATTCATTAAAATATATTTCAATTAATTGGCACTAAATTACCAAAAGTTTCATTTCTTGCGTAAAAAATAAAAATTTTGTTTTTATTTATTTCTTAAAAAAATTATTAAATGATTAAAAACTTGAGAATTAGATATCAAATGAATGATTGAAACAAATATTGAAATACTGTTTGAATTTTTCTGCAAATTTTGCAAAACAAGACTCGAAGTCTTCCGGCGCTTATGCGGTGACGACATTCAGTTGTCTCAAGACTTTTGTCTTTTTGATAGAATAGGCGAAACCAAGGGATGAGTTGACGATCAAAAAGCTTAAGATGACTGTAAACACAGTGAAGACAACGTCTGCGCCACTCATTTTGCGGACATAAATTGAGGCCAGAATTATGCCGATAAGCATCAGAACCAGAGCCGCGCCGACGAAACCCAGGATTATATTGAGATGAACTTTGGTCTTATTTCCCCACCAGACGGCACCCACTATACCAACGATGGCCACACCGATCACCAGAAGACAGAAGATAATACGGACGGCTCTATGCATTTTGAGAGGATCTCCACCCAATCCATTGCCAGATATGACAAAATAGAGGGAAAACAGAATAAAAATTGAGTTGAGGGCAACCAAAGTGTATCTCAAAACTTTGAAAATAAGATTAATGTAATCTATTATCGATTCCGCCATCACTTATATCTTGCAATTATTCGCACAATTTATCAGAATATCTGAAAAATGTCTTCAATTTTTGGTTAAAAACAAATCAAATGTTTAGAAATGAATAACACTTTTAGTGCCAATACTCTCATAAATGGTTTAATTTTAAACTTTTGGTAAACACTGAGAGAAATGGTGTTTGACTCAGAATATGAGGAATCAGTAGTGAAATGACGTCTTCAGTACTCAGAAGTCGATCCAAACTGTAAGGCGTTGGCGAAGATTCCCAAACACTTACTCAACAAATGATTACTTTTTTAGTTTGTTATCCAAATATATTTGTCTGGAAATTAAGACACGAATCAGTTTTTTTGTTCACAAAAAGTGTTATGAATTGAATTTTAGCGATAATCACAACTTAACTCAAACTCTGAATGAAAGCCTTACTTATTAGGCTTTTACTACACTTTCCTATTGAGGTGAAGGTTGGACACGAACTCTACCAAAAGAAATGCTATTTTTTCTTCTCATTTAACAAACGATAGACTCTCTGTAAGTGACGTAATCCACAAGAAAATCATGTTTCGCGTGAAGAGGGGAGAAGAGGGGTTCGGTCCACTATTTTGATGCACTCAAGTGTTGGCCAATTTTTGGACATACCATTGATTAGATCAATTGAGTTGATAGTTGAGAAAAACTTGTTTGGGATTTGAGTTGAAAACAATTTTTTACGATTATCCGGTTCTTTGCATAACAATTACTTTTTGCATATTTTCAGTGAAAGTCTTGCAATTTTGCGGACATCCTGGAAGTCCTGCCCATCCCTGACATCAACTTTACTATCATTTCAATAATATATATATAAAAAGCGTTTGTTTGTCACAAAAACTTTTTGATAACTGGTTTTCCGATTTGTTAGTTAACTATCTCTTCAATAATTGGATAACAGAAGTGAGACAAACATTTAATACCGGTATGGGAGCGACAGACCAGTCCTTGCATTGCATTTGATTTTCAATTAAATGGTTTTTTAAAACATAACTTTCGTTAATGTTTTGATTCGTGCGTTAACTCCACTTTGAATAAACATTTTTATTAATATAATTTTGGATTTGATTTCAGAATCACTTTAATCATTATTTTAATCATTTAAATCAAAAAATGTTTTATAAATATTCGGCTCATTTTGTAAGCCTTTTGTCATAACTTTGGGATTTCGTGTTATAATGATGTCATTGATATTTATTTCATGAGTTTTTGGAATTTTGTATTTTTTTTATCTCTTTTTCGACTTTTTTTTTAACTGAATTTTTTCCTCAATACCTAATTATCACTAAAATTACACATCAAATGATATAATTGGCAAAAAATATATTAATTACAGGTTTCCCAACAATTGTTGAATTATTTTGACAGAAATAGAGGTTTAGAAGTTTGGGTAAACCAAGTTTATTGAACAACTGAACTTGATCACGATTTTTGTGAAGATTCCTTAATACCTATTAAATTTTGGTTACTCTTACGGCTAAGTGAATGACTTTTCGTATAATTGAATCCACTGTTCAATAGCTTGAACTCTAGAAACCGATCAACATTTTTGAGGTTTTTATTACATAATAATTATTAGATTTTTGATATAAAAGTTCAAAATTCATAATAAAAACAAATCTATTGTTCAAAGAGAATGTGTAATAGATTTTCGTGTTTTTCAGCAAATAATTTGAACGAAAGGCTTATCTCAACAATTGCTATGAATTTATTACATTTTTATCGATATTTTGATAACAATCAAAACTGGTTCGGGTCAGTTGGTCACCACATTATCAGTTCATTTTGAGACTGGCTCTCAAACAATAGATTATCAAGTTCATTTCACTTCATAAATAAATTTTTGCTTTTCTTTTTCATATTATTTATCCTTAAAATTATTTTTATGAGAAAATTATAATTTATAAACCATTTCAGAGCATTCCTTAAATAAACTATATTTAACCATGGTGAATTTTGTTTTACATTTTGCCAATGCCATTGCAATCGTTAAAATTTTGGTTGCTCATATTTTCAATTCAAATCACAATTAATTAGTAGATAACTCATTTTAAAATATCTTTTTATCTTTATCATTTTTTCTCATAGAATTTCATTTGGTTTATTGCAAAACTAGTTGGGATCACCAAGTCTACCATTATGTTTAAATAATGTGTAATTTAAATAAAAAGCTAAAATTTGACTTGATCATTTCAAAATAACATTTTTATTATTTTCAAACTTTTTGGGTAACTTTTTGAATGACTACAATTTGAATTGGAGCTTGGTCAGCTCCTTGATAGCTTCATTAATTAATAGAATTAAATAAAATTTGGTACTTATTTTGAATCTAAATTATTGCTTAATAATTGAAATTCATTATTAATTATCTGATTCTTAGACAAAATTCTTTTGAAATATTGTGTAAAATAACGTGAGATTTGTCCCTGAATTTCGTCATTTGACAAATTCTGTCCAAAACCGCAACTGATTTATTGTTTACACCCTTTCGCAGATTCAGCTCAAAGACAAAGATAATTGAATTTCAATATCTGTTGAAAATTGAATCATAAGATAAAATTACTTTTATTTCCAGACAATAGAAGTCAACAAACGTTTGATTAAATAAAATCGACTCAAACTCTAAATACCTTTTGTTTGACAAAAAATTCTGTGAAATCATTGTTTGGATAACAGACACAAAAAGTTCAATATTTCTAAAATAAACATAACTTTTGTTACAATTGAAGAATTCTAAAAAGTTATATGACCATGATATATCAACAGGGTCAAATCCAATAAAATGCTTGACTAGAATTACAAGTTTTCTCTTTTCGAAACTTAATTTAATTCTTGAAATATATTTTTTGATCCAAAATTTTTATTCTTTCTTTAATTTAATCAATCTCAATTAATTTAAGTCTTGGAAATTCAGATATTGGTTGAGGAATGTGTTAACCCTCAACCTTAATATAAACTCGAATACCAATGATTAGATTAATTGAGTATTCAAAAGGAAATTCTGTGAAAAGTTATATTGAATTGAGTGTTGAATTCACCCACACATCAAATGAAAGTAATCTATAAATTGCTAAGACTTTACTGGTCTCTCATATTAAGCCATATAAGGCCCTCACCTGACGTATGAAAAGTATTCAAATATTAATAAAACTGTAAATCGTATTCATTAGAGAATAAATGCACTCAAATCTGATATCAAGAGAGAAATGTATAGGTTTTCCAAAACACAGAGTAAGTGATGTATTGAACAGAGAACTAGACTTTTCAAAAGTGGGACAAACAATGAAAAGTCATAATTGAGACAATACTTGGGGTACGGCATATATATATATTTAAGCTCAAGACTCAGTGCAGACATAAACCACAGCAACAGTACTGAAAACAGTTCTCATATATAAGTGTTTGGGACGAAATCAAAACAACTTTCCATTTATTCGGAGCAAGAATTTTGAGCAAAAGTTTTGCAAAAAAGAATCATTTGATTTGCAGAAGGATTTCTGTCTATCGTTAGCCCAGAGGTGTTTGGGCGCAGTGAGTGGTGTTGTGTATGTGTTGTGCCAAAGCCAGTGCTGGGATAGTAATGATAATTTCACTGTCACTTTACGCCAATCAATGAGTCCGATGAAAATTGTGAAGTGAGAGCTACTACTTAATGGAAAGATAACCTACATTTTCACTGTCAGTGAACCTTTTGCTCTGCCAGTGGTCCTCTCAGCCACTAATCAGTCGACCCATTGTAACAGTGGGTCTCCCGTTATGTGTTGCCGCCGACAACCAATCGCTTTACAACTTATTTATTAGAAAATAATTAATAAATCGATAAAAAAGTTTTTTGTTTTTAATTTGAATTTTTTTTTTCGTTTCCGAGAAATCGATTCATTCGTTTAATAGCCTTTCGAATGAATTTTAGATTCGTTTGCATTTCTATTAGTGTTGAACTACTGGTGCTGTTATTTATATGCAGTCCTGCAACAGCTTCGACAGCTAGAAAAAATTATACCGAGTAAGTTTTGCAAAATTTAATTTAATTTTAAACATTTTCTCTACTCGTTATCGTCTCTTTCACTCGTTTTTACGCTATCTTTGATAAACGACGTTATCTTTTCTTCTAAACTGTATTTCCTTTTAATAGTTTGCAATAAAAATAGTTAATAAAAGTTTTAATTCTGTGAATTATTTTTAGGATCCTTTGAATTTCGGTTCAATTATTTATAGATGTCTTAAAGCTTTGAATTGTTTTTACTTTTGAAACACTTTTCTCTCAATAAGTATTGAAGTCTTTATTTAAGGAAATATGACTTTGGAATAGCCTTTGGAAAGCCTTTTTATTTTTAAAGTTTTTTTCAAAACGTTTTGTTAGTTTTGTTTAAAAGTTTTCTTTCAATTTGTGCGTTAAATCATGTCTTGTGTTTCGTTTGTCAAACATTTTCCTCATTTAACTTAAAGTTAAAATTTTTATTTTGTTTTATTTGTTTATAATGTGAGAGATATCTTGAATTAAAGTTTTGAATATCAGTTTTCAAAAGATTTCTATTAAAAATTGGACCCATTTTTCAGATAAAACATTTTTATTGCAATCGAATGTCTGTTCCGATAATTGATTAGGTGTTGAGTCAATCAGTTTTTATGATTATTCACCAAATCGTGGAAATGAAAAAATCTTTTCATACTTTTATTGAAACAATTGTTCATAACATCAATGAATTTGCAGAAAAAAGTTATTTAAAATTTTGTGTTGAATAGACTGAGGATTGAATTGCAATAATTTATTTATTGAGTTTTTAAGTAAAAGTGTTTCACAACGATAGCTATCTTTTATCAAAATTTAATAGTCTTTAAGTCATTAAATTTTTTTTGAGGAAAGAGTTTTGAATTTTTATTATTTTTCATTGAAAGTCATGCAATCGTAAGACTACGTCACGAAGACTTACACCTATTGAAAGGCGATCCAAATGAGATCAGTGCAGATGAAGATCAGGTGAGACTAACTTACGATTGATTAGATTTTTTTCTATTCATTCAAACATTTGACTGAATTTTTGAACTTTCATTTAAATAATACAAAAATTTTTTGTCAACCGATAGCACGAAGTTTTATGGATTGACTCCTCAGATAAGAACAGTTCGTTTGCTTTCGTGAGAGTCAGTCCCAGACATGTCCGGAGGATAAGGAGTACTCCAATATGGAGGGGAAGGAGTTCTTTCCTGACCGATAACCTTCAGTCTTGGCTCAATTCAGCCGAATTCCAGTCCGACTCCTCACATATACCGGCGATAACGGACCGACAGTCAACTCTCGTACCTTCATTTTCAATGGACAAATACCACCCTTTAAGTCAAATATATAGATACCTGAGCGCCATAAGCAAAGTTCCCGGAGTCACCGTCTTTGACATCGGTGTCACACACGAGGGTCGAGGCATTAAAGCGGTTCAGATTCAGAACAACCCCTCGAGTCCTGACTACGTGTGGATCGACGCCTGCACTCACGCCAGGGAATGGATAACCCCTGCGGTGGCCCTCTTTGTCATCGAAAACATAATCCAAAACAAAATTAGACTGAATTTCATAATAATTCCGATCATTAATGTCGACGGATATGAATATACGTGGAATACTGATAGGCTTTGGCGCAAAAACCGCCGGCCCTATACCCAGAGCCAATTTTCTCGAAACGAAATGCCAGACCGTTGTAACGGTGTTGACCTCAATCGAAATTATGACATCAATTTTGGAGGTGAAGGCGGTTCAGAAAATCCCTGTTCTTTCTTATATGAGGGACCGGCGCCCTTCTCAGAGCCAGAAGTCAGGGCCATCAGTGATCTACTTTGGAAGCATAAGAACCGGATCAAATTGGCCATATCTCTACACTCATTCAACCAGCTGTGGGCCTGTCCTTACGCTTACACAAAGACATCGCCTGCACATCTGAGTCAACACATGGATGTACTCCGAGACATACAAAACGCTGTGTACAACACGAATGGCATTAAGTATCAAATCGGACCCCTAAGCACTTCCCTATACGTCGGCTCAGGCTTTATGATGGACTGGATTTACCAGAAGTTAGGCATAACTAACAGCTATTTATGCGAATTGAGAGACAAAGGAACGCACGGTTTCCTATTACCCGCCGATCAGATACTGCCCACAGCTCTGGAAACGTGGAACGGGATGTTAGCCGCCTTTAAAAACATATTTAAAGTAATTTAATCATAAAATAAAGTATTATTTTTTCATTTGTTTTGTTTTAATTGTTTTCTCAAACAATTCACTCATTGAATGAATTTTTAGATAAAAATTGATTACAAACTCGACTTTTAATTGAAATCAATTCGAGTGAAACATTTGTTTATTCATTGAATCTATTTTTCTTATGTTATCCTAATATTTATTGATTGAAAAACATCTTTCAAAGCCTCAGAACTTTATATTCAGTGTCAGTTTGTTTAGAAAAAATTGATTATTTCGGTCTATTTATCACAAACCGAAAAATCCAAACAATTTTTAGTCACAAATAATTGATTTTATGACAAATTATTATTTATTTTCTTGTTTTGACATATAATTGCGATAAATAAGTTCAAATGTCATTCATTAGATGTACCTTGTTAAGTTTTTATATTAATTTATGATTCATTGATGAATCTTATGATAATTTTTCGATAATTCACGAAAATCTAATCAGAATTTCATTAACCCTTTCAATGAATTTATCAAAATTTATATCCAGTTCTCTCTTAAAGTAAGTTTGAGTTCATTTGCGATAATCCGTTAGATTTTAAATCAACTTATTTTCAATTAAATGTCTGTTAAAATCATTTAATAATTTTAATGAATTTGAAAAATAAGAGTCAATTGAGATAAAGAAAACGTGAAAACATTACTCCGGGTCTTGAATTTAAAATTTGAGAGAATCTATTCGTGAATTAATTGTATTTAAAATTATTTTTTGTCCCAAAAATAATTGAAGTCATGATTTTGTTTGAAAAATAAACTTTTGATTTGCGCCCAATTTCGTGAGAAAACAGTGTTTGAGGACTACTTTAAGGAAAGACCCATTCAATCAATAAAGAAATAATTGAATCCAAACCTACTTTTAATAGACTTATTTGTCTTGAATTAGTTGATAGAGTCATTAAAAATCAATTAATTATTTTTTAATTGCAATAACTTTTCGATAATATGATTGAAAACAAATAAAACTATCGAAACGATAAAACACGGAAATGAAACGAAAGCGAAATTATAGATCGGGTCTCAAATAAATAGATTATATAAATAACTGTCAGATAAGTTGGTTTTCGTTGGTTTAATTGGATCAGAGGCTGTATTTCCCTAATTTTTAATATTAGGCTATTTTTTCTTTTGACAAACTCTTGTTAAGTCACTTCCAGAAAAATGATCTGGATTAGTTTTTATACGTGTTTCAGTTTAATTCCAACAAAAAAATGGTTTCAATTTATTTTTTTATCTAAAGAAATGTTTTTAACTTTAAATTAAATTTCATTGAATTTGTTATAAGAATATATCTTTCAATAAGTATTGTCTTTAATACGATTTGTATTCTTAAGTATTGTATGACTTGTGAAATGTGCTGAGCTTTTATCCATCGATCGGTTCTCTTGGACCAGTAAACCTGTCGACGATGTCCACCCCCACAACGTATATGAGGTATAAAATAGAGACAAAGAATGGCAACAATAATAACATAATCATTAAACCGATGAACCCTTCGAACAACTCGTCTGAGAAGAAGAATATTTCATTAGTAAAACAATAATCAAATATATAATATAAATATGGTTTCAGGGGTTGAGTAGTGGGCGCTCAGACTCTCAATTTCAACAATGAATTTGATTATATCTAGAAATTGATTTATACTTTTAGTTACTTCATCCGATTCGGTGGGTTTCTTAGGATTCGCTGAGTTCTTGGCCAACAAAATATTGATCAGAGAAAGTAATGATAACAAATGTATTATCATTTTTCTCAGTAAATATAAGATTCAAAATAAATAAAATTATTTAATTATTTAACAATTTCTCAGATTTCAATGAAAAAGGGACAGAATATCAGAGAATAAGAAGAAAGCAATTGAATCAGAATTTAAAATAATTATTTGCATTGAATATAACGTAAACACAAATTATTCTATTGTTTGAAATCTCGGATTAAAATGCAATTATCGAAACTCATGCAAACTTTAATTAAGTTAATTAGGCTTCTCTACACTGAGTTATCTACCAAGAACAATCGAATTATCATAAAAGAAAGGTTCATTTTGTTCAGTGCAGCTGTTAATTGAAATTTAAACAAAATTATGTTATATTAGTTTTTCTCACAATTGAATAGAAATTAATGAAAATAATTGCCTGAAGTCTCGGATATTAATCTTTTGATTCATTTTGAGTGAAGTTTTTAACAGTCATTTCAAGGATTGAATTAATCTTTTGGGTGTAATCACTATTTCTGAGCACATGTTTATATATAAGGTATCAAATGATTTGTAATGAATAAGATTTGCAACATTTTTATGAAATTATAGTGAAATCTGAAAGAATCAAATCTTTTGTCAGCTTTTAATCGTTTATTTGTCAATAAAAACAGTTTTTGAAGGACTGGAAGAGTTCTCTCAATTTTTCATTGAAAAGTGTTTTTCATTGCGAATGAATTGAATGAAAAAATTCAAAAACATTCGTCTGATTTATATAGTAAGCCATAAAAACCAATGAAGATGTGCTTGTTTATACTTGACTGGATTGCTCACAATTCTGAGAATTTCAATTTTCACACGTTTTGAATATTAAGTAATGTTTCGATGAATAGGATAAATCATTTTTGAAGCGATTCTTAGAAAATAATTTTAGTGTTAATCAGAATCTAATTTTGAATCTTTGAACAAATGAGCAAAAAATTCAATCAATTCAATCAATTTGGGACATAATTGGGACAAAATTTCTGTCAATTTATTAATTGATTGACTTTTATGGCATATATTTGGCATCAATTATATGGTCAGCAAAATAACAAACAATTGAAGCCTTGATTTCTGTCATTTATAGCAACGATAGCCATATGAAAGGCACAACTCCTACACAATTACAATAATCTGATGTTAATACTCCATACATTAACTACAGTTTCCAAGATAATTGAAAAATTCAATGTTTCAGACAAAATGAATAAGAATTGTCTCGGAATAAGAGAACAAAAAGTAATTTTAAATCCAATTGAAGTTAATTTCAAGTCTTTTTGTTTGGTCTGAAAATTCGTGTCCAAAAGGTTTAGTAATTTACTACTATTATAGCAAATGAATGTCTGTGCGAATGCAAAGGCGCTCAGGAATTGTCAGTGGTTTTCATCCTTGAATCTCAAAATTCATTGCAATAATTGAATCAGAAATGAATCCCAAAGTATTTCTTAAGCAATGATTAAAATTGTTTTGAATTGACGTTAAATTGCAGCTCAATGTTCATCATATGTTGTTCTCTACGAGAAATGATGGGATCCGCTGTCAGATCACCAAATAAAGCATACATTATATAACAGTAAGGTTTTCCTGTGTTTCACTCCCGGCGCCCAACAAATCAATTGACAACTCGATGTCCTTCAATTGCAAGAACAGTTCTGCCATTGAAGAACGCCTGTCGCCCACCAGACCATTAAAACATATATTTTTCCAATTCTAGTGACTAATGTTTACCATTCATTATAATCCATGCATTGAATTGCAATCAGAGCTTCATTTGATTCATAAGGAAAATAAATGCATCACTTTTTCAGCCAAAGAACTGGCCGTTAGTTTGGGATAAGTATTGCATTAGATTTGATTGTTTGCCACTTCTCTCTGCTTTTTGTTTTGAACTTCACGTCTGAATGAACTTATAATTTGTCAAAAACTTCGAAAACATGAAGTATTTTGTTATTTACTGTTTGGGTAAGTCTTCAACACTTTTTATTACTCACTATTTGTTGAGATTTTTTTTCATAACTTAAAGACCGAGACTTTGGATCAATGATTTCCATCAGAAAAGTGTTGAAAGTTTTCAAATTAACTCATTTTTATTATTTATTTAACAAATCATAACTTTTATTTAGTTTTGTTCAAAAAATTGTTTTTACAACACAAAATGATATTTGAATCAAATTAATGGCCCTTAATGTTTGATTATTATTTAAATTAGAAGGAAATTTGTATTTGAAACAAGCACAATTGTCAATTGGTTAAATTCTTGTGTAACACTTCTCTTAAATATTGTTTTCGATGAGATTTTAAATCTATTTTTCATTTTCTGAATCAAAAGCAAAACAAATATTTAAATTTGAATTTTCCTGAAAGAAATAAATGAGGGGTAAAAAAGAGGTTGTTGTCAGACCTTGTCTTCATTTGAGATAATTGAGTGATTCTTCACAAATATTTCCATTAAAAACAATAACAGATTTCAGTAAAAAATGAGTTATCGATAAGATTAACGACATTTCAAACTTGTATTCAAAGAAAATAAAGTAATGACTGAATATCTCTCATTGAGAATAAGTTTCCTTCACTAAACTGATGAGAAATAGGGTATACCTCAACATTGATAACAATATCAGAAGTTTTAGGCTGTCTCTCAAATTCTATAAATACATTTTCAATCAAATAACTGAAAAAATGAAATCAAAATTTTATTTGAATTAATGTCGGAGTGAACACAGGATTAGTCTTCAATTTTAAACTCAATTCAATAGTTTGTGTGTCTTTTGATGGTTTTGTCGGTGGGATTAAAGTGAGTTCCAACACTCGTTTTTGTCTCAAAGAGATTTTCAGCCGTAAAATAAAAGTTATATTTTGAGAACAAAAATCTTACTTTCAATGAATCTCTACTTTTTTCATTCAGATTGAGTGCAAAACATAAAATTATTTCACAATTTTTGGTAAATGTTTTGACAAAAATTGAATTAATTATTGTTTGGTTCAGCTCTAGTACTGCCTCAATATCTAGTCGGAGTCCAACACGTGGTACAGTCGAGTGCCTCGGAGTCGGTGACTGTCTATCGCAACTCTAACTGTCGTTATCGAACGTATGGCAACTGTCGGGTGCGTTCACTTCCCTGTCCGGCATCAGCTCAATGTCATCGAACACCACCTATAGTTCAGGAGACCGTAGTCCAGGAGCCAATCATTCAACAGCACGTGGATGTTGTCCAACAACCCGCGGAAATTGTCCAACAACACGTGGATGTTGTCCAACAGCATGTAGAAGTGCCCGTCCAGCAGGTGGTTCAGCAACACGTGGATGTGATACATTTGCCGCGAACTGTCAAACGTATTACTGCCTGTCCTCAGGGCCACTACTTGTCACCGGACGGAACCCATTGCAAACACATTGACTGTGATGTTGGCTTCACATTCAGCGATGAATACCTCAAATGCGTTGATATTAATGAATGCGAACACAATGTCTGTCTTCACGACGAGTCCTGTATTAACACTCACGGGTCGTATGTCTGCAGAAAGATCTGCACTCAGGCCGGGTATCGGTTGGATGTCAGGACCAATACATGTGAAGACATCAATGAATGCATAGAAGGGACGCACTTATGCGGACCCCAACAGACCTGTATTAACAGACCGGGAGGTCACGAATGCCAGTGTCCGCCGGGTTTTCGACTGAATGGTCCGCTCTGTGAAGACATCGATGAGTGTCTTCACTCTCACGTTTGTCCGTCAGAGACCTCTTATTGTAAGAATGTGCCAGGTAGTTACATCTGCATTTGCAAAACTGGTTTCCAAGACGACGGCTCCGGAAAGAACTGCATTGATGTCAACGAGTGTCTCATTGGGAACGGAGGCTGTTCTCACACCTGCCTCAACACATTCGGCTCTTATCAGTGTACATGTCCTGCGGGTTATGAGTTGTCGCCCGACCGGCGAACCTGTCTTGACATCAATGAGTGCGCGAAATACGGATCAACCCATTTGTGTGCTCCCGAGACCTCACAGTGTGTCAATACTCCCGGTTCTTATATATGCGACTGTAAGATAGGATTCAGAGACGACGGAAGCCATAAGAACTGTCTGGATATCGACGAGTGCTCAGAACACACTCACCTCTGCCAACAGAAGTGTATCAACACATTCGGGTCATATAAGTGTCAGTGCAATCGGGGCTATCGACTGGTGGACGCCCACCGTTGCGAAGATATCGACGAATGCCATGAGGGGGATGTCATCAACGATGTGGCCTATAGTCGGTTCCGGTCGGGTGATAGTCGTCCCCAATTATGTCAGGGCTACTGCGAGAACACGTTGGGCTCATACCGGTGCACATGTCCTCACGGATATAATTTACAATATGATCACCACTGCGTGGGTAAGGGGACAGACATTCAACTCATTTTACATTTAATTTGTTTGTTTTTATTATTCATTTCATTGAAATTTTTTTATCCGTTTCTCTTTAAAGACATAAATGAATGTCAGGAACACAACTACTGTCGGGGGTATAACCAGACCTGCATTAATATAGGCGGAAGTTTTAGGTGTATTCATACGGAATGCCCTCACGGCTATCATAGGGATAAGGAGTAAGACTTATCAGACATTTTCCCCATTTATTTCATTTCGCATTGTATTGATTTTTCAACAGTCAGTGCAAAATAAGTCAGCGATTGGTTTACTCGGAAATATGCGACGACCCGCTCCTCAAATGCGACGTCAATCAGATTATTTGCTATTCATACGCATACCTTCCCTTCAGATCCAATTTTCTGACAAAATCTGGTTCCGGTTCCCACGACTTCTTCACATTCATAGTTCCGATAAGTTCTCCGATTATCGCAGAATTCAGTTTACGTTTGGTGTCTGTGAAGTCCCCTAACCTTAACGTAAGGCCCGCCACAAAAGACGACTTCTTTCTTAAGAGAACGGCAGACAATGAGGTGAAGATCACTCTTTTGAATCCACTTCAAGGACCGCAAGACATAGAACTGGAAATTGAGGCCAAAATGTATAAAAATGGTCTTCAAATCGGCAGAAATATCGCTACAGTTATGCTCTTCATCTCTGAATACGAGTACTAAACGATTACTAACTTATTATTTGTTATCACTTTTATTGTAATTATTTTCAAATTTATAATAAAAGTAATAATTATTATCTGTTTTTCGGAGTAATAATGAAAAGAAATAAAAGGATTTTTGTTTGAGTTTTACCTCATTTTTGAACTGAATTTTCAAATTACGACAAAATAAATTAGATTAACAAGGTTATCATTACAATTCATACTTTCACAACATTTAATTTACTTATTTCGTGACCTAGCTTATTTAAATGCAATGAATGAAAGTATCATTTTTAGAAATTCTTGTTTCAAATTCAAGTTTTGAATTATTAATTGTTTTTCATTTTAAACTATTTTCGACTCATTTTATAATCATTTTATGGATTGATTGCAAAAGTTGTATAAAATCATCGAATTATTTATTTATTATAAATTGATAAGTGAGTTAAAAGTGAGCTACCTCTTTTATTCAATTATTTTAGTACTTTAGGAGTTACTGTAGTTGTCGTTTCATTCTTTAGTCGAAAGCATCGTTTAGTTATAGGACTGCATTGGAGTCCTTCTGTGCACTCAGCCCTCGCTGGTAGTTGTCGGTTGAGTATCACCGAACAGTCCTGATCTTCATCTGTCAGTCATTAAAAATTTAATTAATTTAAAGTAAATTATAAATCCATTAAAGATTTAATTACAAAGTCTTTTGAGGCAAGTCGTGCAACAGGAACACCATCCGCTTCTCTCATTGATTATACCTTTCCTCGCGACACACTCTTTGCGGACCTGATCTGAAGGTAGACATTTGATCTTTTGACAGGCATTGGAACCGCAAACAGGACTGCCATCGATTGCATCAAAGGCTGTGACAACCAATAGAAGAAACACTATATTTGGCTTCAAATGCATCACTCGATCGATAATATTAAATAAAAAGTTCAATAAATTCAAATCAAATGTTAATTCAAAACTGATTTAAATTATGACTTGATTTGAAACTTCATCGTATATATCTAGGAAAGTGGGCCCTTATGTCCTGACGTGCATTAACTCTATAACTGAACAAATGCATTAACCATTGAGTCCGATATTTAGTGAATAGCATTATATATCTCGAACTTTCCTCAAATTATTATATTTAGATATTAGTCTCTCTGTAGGACTGGACTTATTCAAAATTATTGGTCAATTATCTAGCAATATGTCCACACAGTGTGAGAGGAGGGAGAGTTATATTTAGTTTAAATTGTTTGATATAAATTACTTATAGGTCTGTAATATAATGTGACATTATTAATGTCTATACTTATAGATTTCAATATATGTGAAGAGTATTTGATTTAGAAATAAATCTCCAAATTTTTTATTATTACTTTTCACTGAAAAAGTTTTTACTTATTTATCTTTTTTTTAAAAGTAAAATGAAATCAAATTTTGGATTTTTTCTTATTTACTCTCAAATGAATCAATTTTTATATCGATTTGATTTGACGTCAGTTGACTCTCTGTGCTAAAATCTCAGTCATAATTATGCTTGATCATTGATCAATTCTATTTTTTTCATTCAAGATTTTAAAAGAAATTCTTAGTTTGAAAATATATGTTTCATCAAAATTTGGTTACATTAAAACCCCAGGGTCCCTTTTTCCTGTACACAAGATTTCATCAATAATTTTCAAACAGAATTGCGTGGGTTATACAAAACTTATACATTGATTACAGCAATTCTTTTAATACACTTATTCTAATTCTTTACTGAAAGATAAATTATTAAAGGATATGATACTACTGTAACATTGTAAAAGCGAAATTTGAGCAAGTTTATTTTTATCATAGATTCAAAGAAATTTGTTATTTATTTCAATAATAGACGGATTCCTTAAAAATCTTTTGCTTTCAAACGATTTGAGTGATACCTCCAGAGAGTAAAGTACTTGACGGCAAATAATTGAATCTTGGAAATGGGTTAGGGTTAAGGGTTAAACCTTAAAATGGTTGCACTCCTTCTTCATTAGTATTGTTAGTACTCAATAAATACCAATAAATTATACGAAATTAAAATAAGAGCGAAAACCTTGGCTTATATTCCATTGTTTTGAGTTGTAGTAAAATTTGCTTGCTCAACTGAATAATTTTAAATGTTATTTACTTTCAAAGAGGTAAAAATAGGTAAAAATATTTAATTTTCAAAAAATTATCAATTATTTGGAAAAACAACTGTTTTTTTTATTGTGTTATTGATTTTGTTTGGTATCGAGTTTTAGATAATTTACAATTAGTTTATTCAGTTGTTTCTCAAAATGTATAAAATAATTAACTATTTTACTAATGATTTATAAAAATAATCAATCGTTTAACTAAAGCAACAAAACAATGAATAAATCAACTTTTTTGGCGATAATTGCCCTCACATTCATGATCTTGGTCATTTCCAATCAAGTCTCAGCTGGTAAGAAATCTTAAGAATAATATTGAAAATATCATAAATAATGTATTCGTTTGAATTTGTATTGATTTTTAAAAATAGTAAAAAATGGGAAAGGTCACACCACTCCATCAACTTCTGCAGGTGATAAACATGATCACAAAGATTGTGATCACGACCACGATGGTGATCACCATGATCACGACGATGGTCAGGACCACGATCATAATCATTGATTAAATGTGAATTATAGAAAATCATTTGGAATTAAATAAATGTTCTTTAAGTTTGTTTTAAAATTCACTATCACTGCGAATAAGATGTGAATACTTATGAAATATTTGAGAAGTCGTATAAAATGAGTTTCAATCAAAACATTTCGGAAAAAATTTAATGAAATACTCAAACCTTTTGGGAATTTTCTTAATGTAGGAGTGATTTGGTTTAAGATTTGGTTTAGTTTGTCGTTCAGGGGTTGCTTTTCTTGGTAGTTGAACTTTAGTGAAAAATATCATGCAAAATTTATACTCTCAGGTTATTCTATGTATTCTATGATACAACCGGATACTACTTGTGAATTTTGAATAATAAGATAATAGTACTGATATTTGTGTGAGTGACTTGATAATTTTGAATTCTTGACCAATTTTCAATTAATTTGGTCAAACATATGCTTAACAGATTGATAAGAATTCACAATAGATCCAAATATTTACAAAAGGGTATTATTATTTACTTTTTCTTGGTTTATGACTTGATATTAATATCAATTTCATTAGTAATCAAATAATAAATTTATATTCAATTATTTATATGAACGGTATCTCAACTAATGTTACGAAATAACATCTAAAAGATTGCTTAATATTTAGATTTTTTTTGAAAGGATAAGTAAAGAGATTTTTTGCTTCATTTTTTCCAATAAATTTTCGGTAGTTTTTTAGTCAAAGCTTAAGACTTAATGAAATTCTTATAAATTTATTCCTAAAAATTCATTTGAAGTATTGGGAAGAATACCGATAGGAATTTGAGTCTCTTTTTTGCTTTTAATCTCAATTACATTCATATGAATGATATCAGCGAAGAGAAGATGAGGAGGAGATTCACTCGATTATGACAAATACGGTATGAATTTCATTGCTTTCGGAAAACTATAAAAACTCAATACATATATCGTTGAACAGTCGGAACACGTCTTTCAGTTTAGTTGTGTTTTTGAGGTTCAGTTTGCTATCAATTCTGTCAGTAGTTCTTCACTTAAAATGAGTTCGAATACAACAAAATATTTGGTCGGAATCATAGCCACAGTTCTCCTATTAATGGTTTTAATTGATTCGTCTTCGGCTCAAATCACTTTCTCGAAGGACTGGCGTCCGGGGGGTAAACGAGCTTTTGATGAATACAACTGTGAAAGGATGGCAGACACCGCTGTCGCGCGGATACGGGACTTGATCAGGGTAAGTTTCATTTATAACTTTCAAAGTCTATCTAGTTTTTGAAAAAACCTAGTATTTTTTTAAGTCATAAAATGAATAAATTTGTAAAAATTATATCAAACTTTAATAACTATATAAAACTTGAAATATGCAAGGTCGATAGAGCAATAATTACAATTGAATGACTTATCAAGCTATATTTAAACAATTGAACACTTAAATTATCATGGTCAATGGCTAAATACACTCATATCCGCTTATAATCCACGCGAAGGGACCGACCGTTTTAGGATGATAATACCCGAAATGGATAATAGCCACAGTATTAATAGTACTAACAAGGGCAGTTGGGACTTACATTTTGCATGGATAATAAGCCGAATTTGATATTAACCGGCTGGATTATAAGCGGGTCTGAGTGTATTTGAGAAACCAATCAATTTTGAAAACATTCTTAACGTAAGAAAAGTAATTGATTTTCTAAAACTGTAATAAATTTATTTCTCTTAGATTATTTTTCTATCGATAAATTATCTTTCAGTTTTAGTCCGCTATAAACCAAATTGACATTTGATTATCAAATAAATAGAATCAATATATAACTTAATTTCAAAATATAAAATTCAATCAAATTATTGATTGTTTAATAAAATAAAATATCTTTAAGTAATCGTATTATTTGTTTATCTCAAATTCAATTCAATAGAAAATTTCATACTTTATTTAAAATGAAATAGTTTATTGTGCGTTAAAGTCAGTTGACCAAGAAAAACAGCACCAATTGGATGTCTGGTCATTTATAGTTCAATTTTCATTTGGTTCGTTAATATCTTTATTTAAACCAAGATTAAGTTAAGATTAAATTAA
>JAQIXV010000653.1:0-22671 GCA_034700625.1 Tectocepheus velatus
TCTCCAATAGGTTTTCGTTAATAGTTTTGATTCTAATCTTCAAATAATGACAAATAATGTAAAAGTATAGTAAATGAAAGAATTGGATGTTATAGATATGTATTGCACTGATTGTCATAAATAAGGCGTTGGGAACGCCATATAAGACCAGTTCTATGGCAGTGCAACCACTGATGATGTATGGAGTGATAATAAATGCGAAGCAAAGGACTGGAATAAATGTCAAATTATTGATTTGCATGAATTTGAAGGGAATTCTCGCCCTTTTAGTTAACCAAAGGATGTGTTTCTTTTGCGTCAGACCAACAGATATGGGGGAAACCAAACCCGACATCATTTGAAAGACGCGAATGAATTTCAGTTCTTCACCCGATTTGTAGATCTGGTAATGAATCGCTGCTAACGTAATAGGAGTTATATAACCGGAACACATAATCAAGTTATATAAGACCCCAATCCCCGACAGGTGCCCGAAATCGCCAAAAAGTATTTGAGTTTTGAGGCTTTGCTGAGGAATTATTATGAAAACGAAAGTCCGGATCCATTCGATTGACATCAAAGAGAAAACAACTAATGGTTTACAAAAAATAGTCCTCTTTTTTGAGGACTCACTCCTTTTAACACATAAACCAATTCTATACAAATGATTGTCCACTGATTCGACGATCAGATGTTGTGCTAATTTTCGGTTTGGATTTATTTGCTCCATTTTTGCCTGGATCAAAGTCATATGGATTTCTATTTGAACATTGAATGAGAGAGAAAAATGAATTCAATTACAAAACAAAAAATTTTCCAAAAAAATCCAAATAATGACATTCAAATTATTGGAAAAAATACATTAGAAATAAATTTTCTCGTAAAAGATGTCATTCATTGAGTAAATATTTGAGTAAATTTTTATTCCAAGAATAGATTCCATGCAATCATTTACAGAAATTAAATGTTTTTTATTATTAAATTGAATTATTTTAATTGGGAAACAAATGCACCAAAATTAAACAATTTCAAAAGTTATTATTAGCCTAATAACTTATTACATCTGAATTGCTGTAAGTTAATAACTATAATGGAAATTTTGAAAAATATTTATGTTATTGCAAATTATTTTTCCCATTAAATAAAATTTTCTCTAATTTAAAGTTATTTTCATCTCTAATAGCAATGACTGCAAAATAGTTTGCAAATCAGTTTCGAAGAGATTGAACACCAATGCCAATCATTAGTGACCTAGCTCAAATTGCTCAATTTGCTCAAATGAAGTCGGCAAAAGTTCATCCGTTTGAAGAAAATAATGAATTCAATGCAAACAAAGTATTACCGAATCATTTGGTCATAAAATCAGTTGACAATCATTTGTATAGAATTGGTTTATGTATGAAATCAAATGATAATTCATTTAAGAGAAGTCTGTTTTTCAGTCCAATTCTGAGTCCAATTTTTATTAGTTGTGAATTATTTCGGAGTCTTGTATTTGCAATAATACCGGAACAGAACCGTCGGACACAACTCTATTTTGGTGACTTTGGACACTTATTTGGGATGACTAAGTTATACGGTTACCTCTCATTTCTAACAATGACTTCCCAATTGGCCACAAAATTGATTTATTACTTCATCCATAAGAATGGCATTGATTTGACATTTCTTCGTGTCTTTCAAATGATGTCGGGTTTGGTTTCCCCCAAATCTGTTGGACTCACTGATGAACAACAGATCAAATCATTGATCAGAAGTACCAGAATTTTGTTCAATTTCCTTGAGTTTAATAGTCAAAGACTGATTCCATTGATGGCCATCTTCTTCTGTTTGTTATCTTATCTTCTAAACGACCCAACTCTTTTCGAACTCATTATATTTGGGATTCCAAACACAATAATAATGACATTTGCTGTCTCACATTTCTATGCCAATCAATTCTATCATTTGGTGTACTTTTATTCTCTTTGTTTATATCTAAAAATCAAAATCAAATCAATTCAATCAAATTTGACGAAAAGAGACGTGTGTTTGAGCCTTCGTTTTATCGAAAGTCAATTAAAAGCATTGAATTCATTGTATTCTGAGATTAATAGATATAACACTGAATTGTGGTCTAAATTCCTACTAATCTTTTGGCTGACAATCGGATCGATTCTCGTATTGTTTTTGGATGTGATTCTATTGGTTGATATTCCTCTCATTCTAAGACTAATCTTCATTTACGTGGAAATAATACTATTAATGTTTTTCCTCTTCGTTTTATTCACGTCCTCTTCAGTCAATTACGAGTCAAACAAATTGTATGAAATATTTAATTATATTTTAGTCAAAAATTTTGTGGAAAACTATCAACTCTTCTATGGGAGTAAATTCCATATGAGGTTTCTATTTATCAAGATCAAGGTAAATTTTTATTAATTATATGGATATTTCTAACATTATTTGGGTTATCCATATTATGGATAGCTAATGAATTTTGTAGAGGGAACGGGTTGTAAGAGAACTGGATTCACTTGTTGGACGTTATTCACAGTTAATTATTTCAGATTTTATGAAGTATTTAATTAAATTATTTTCTGAAAATTATTTAAATATTTATTGATTTTACAGATAATGACTTTTCTCTCGTTTTTGTTTCTCAAGACATTTGAATTGACTATAAATTGATTGGAAACTATTTTTACTCAAATCTAATGAACAGAATATAATTAAATATATGTTCGAATGAATCCAAATAAATATATTTCTAAAACTATTTTAATAAAAAAATTAGTGGAAAATAAAATTACCTTGTTAAGAAATTCTTCAAATTGACGTCAAACAGAATCTTATAAATTAATTGAATTCAAGTTTTTATTGTAAATAAAATTCCATTTATTTAAAACTTTTTTTTAAATTTTATTAAACATTGATTTAAATATGTGTTCAAAGGCTTGGACTCTATTCCTCAGAGTAGTGACTGTCGGCCTCTTTTTTCAGCGAAAATTTAATTAAAACTCATTATTGACTATAAATACGAAGACTTGAAATCAGAGCTCATTTACGAACGGCTTTCCTCATGAGTCCGGACAGTCCTGATTCGGACTCGCGAAGAGGGCAGAGGAAGTGGTCGCCGATCTTCCTATTGGTGTGTCCGTCGACACCGCAATGACTGCACTTCCGTTTGTTATAATGAGAGCTGTTCTCAAACTTGACATAAGGACAGCAGGTCTTCCACGTAGTGTTGAACACATCGTAACTGATATCACAATTGTATGTCTGTTTGAACTCAGAATAAACTATTTTGACGTTATGTTCGGCCGAAAGTATCATAACTTTGGAATCACTGCCACCGGTGACCCCTCCGGAGGCCTGTGAGTGGCGTTTGCCGTAAGTCTTAATGAACTCAACGATCAAAGTCTTGTCATTTTTGGCCTCGAATTTAATGTTCGGACAATAGGTTTTCCAAACGTTTCGAAACGTCTCGTAACTGAACTTACGTTCGCTATAATTGTCCCGAAAGTGTCTGTATATCGATTTGATCGACTGGTCTGAAGCCAATATCACAGCCGACGAGTGGCCGGAGTCCGGGTTCTGTGCGTTTTGTTTGGCGTATTCTTTGATGAATTGGACGATTGTTTTACGCTCTTCGGTGTTAATGGCGTTATTGTTGACCGGATTTGTCTTATTTTGGTGCTGTCGGGGCTCAACACCGTAGGACAGGTACCGCTTCTTCAGATACGTCCACTTCGGCTTTTTGATGGCGTGAACGAAGAGGAACAGCTTCTTACAGACGGGTCGACCCCTCCATAAGAACTTTGTACTCGTTTTGGATCTCTTCTGCTTCTTGTGGTTAGAGTTCTGCGATTCCGGAGAATTGTTTATTAGGACAGACCTGAGGACAGACACAAACAATACTTTAATATTTGATAATAGAGTAGTCTTAAGACATTTTTCAATTAGATGTCCGATTATCGAGTCTCAAGAGGAATGGGTTTTTAGAGGATAGGAAAGGGTAGTCATTGGGAGTGGTATTACATGATTGCTATTATCCGTTCGTTTAAGAGGTTATAGCAGTCGTCGTCCCAATAATCACAGGACTGGTAATCGATTCTGTGGTCAGACATGTCTTTGGCGTCAAACTGTGTATAACAGGGTTTGTCTTCGGGTCCCAAACGGCACTCGCACTCAAACCGTTCCTCTTCTTGGTTGTTGTCATCGGTTTTGACTAAATTTTTGTTAAAATCATAACCACTTTCATCGAAATCAATGATTAAATCGCTTTTAACTCTTCTTTTATTCATATTTTCCTCAAAAAAGACCAAAAAAACTGTAAATAAGTTTTGAAAACTCATTGAAAACTCATATGAAATGACACTTGAAAAGCATAACAAGGTAATCTACTTACCAACATCAATTTGAAGAGTTACCAAGTTGAATTACATCAAAATCAAAGTTAATTATAATTTAAATCCATTAATAAATTGAAATTAAAGTCCAAATAATAACGAAATGATACGAAACATAAGGTTTGCGATGAAATCGTATGCAAAACAATGACTCAAATGAGTAAAAATGGTTTTTGGAGATCACATATCGATGACGTCATGACATACGCTATGGTCACGTGATGTCACTTACCCTCAATGTTTGTTTCGCTGACTTTTAGAGTGACATCATTTAAATAAATTACGTCTATTAATGACTCATAAAGTTTAGACCTTGTTTACTTCTTTCAATTTGAAATGTAGGTCAAATTTTTCGAATTGTATTTATTATTTTGAAAGGTAATTTGAAAAATAAGAATTTTGTTGATGGTAAACTTTGATGATAAAACAGGATAGTTGATGACGGAATAGTTTGATTTCCTAGAATTGTTCCTGGTCCTGTTTCAAATTGTTTGGAAGGTGTGGGTTGAGATTGTCCCATGATAACATATCGTTTATTCCATATATATAATTGATCCTGTTAGACAAAAATATCCAAATATGGTAACTTTTTTTCCTCTCATATCTAACTCTGTTTTGGAAATAAAGTGGTTTTTATCGTATTTTTTGATAATTTCAAGTCTAGTGACAGAAAAACAATTGATTTTTTCAAACAACTAATTAGAAGTACTTCGCAAACAACTAATCCCCGAAAATATCGATTGAAATATAAAAGTAATAAAATATTGGCACCGCTTGTGAACAGAAACTTAATTACTATGTTTGCTCGACTGCCTGATTGCCACATTGCCAAGGTCATCCCCAAGTGACTTTGATCTCTGGGCTGACATAATACACTATTATTCAGATTAAAAGTACTTTTTGGACGCAAACCAAACTGTTTTCCCAAAATGAAAAATAAAAAAAATGTGATCTAGATAATCAGATAATCACGCCGGGATCCAAGGTCAATCGGTGTATCGATTTGTGGTACCCCTTGGCTACCAATGATTTCCCACTCGAAGTGGGAGTTATTTCAGTCATTAATTCTTATTTAAATAAAAATTATCGGTTGAATAGAAACCAAACATCTCTTAAACCAAAAGAAGTAGTCTTTCGATAAAAATGTTTTCAAATTAGAGTTTAGATTGAAATTTGATTTTCTGACAAAACTTTAATGAAATATCTTTTTCGAAGACCTGCCTTAATTGAAACACATAAATCATCAAGATTAATCTGAAAATCAATACTTTATTTACATGAAACACCCATTTAATATTGATTAGAACTTCTACCATGGTATTCTATTTACTAGGAATTTATTGATCAGAAATTCTATAGAAAACAAGAATTCTTGTGAAAAGATTGTTATCGAGAGAAAAGTTATTAAACTTCTGATAAAAAAAATAATTTTAATAAAAAAAATTCAAAACGCAATGAAAACAAACTATTGAATCATTTTTCTTGAGATTTTAGGTCAAGAAATACTGTTTAAGACTTTTGTGGAAACTTCAGGAAAAGTTAAACTCAAGGCTCGACTCTCTGCCCAACCACTGGAAAACTACTCTTACAAAAGTCGTTCGATAAATACCAAGAAAATAGTCAATAAATAATTCATATTATTGTTTTTATTTGCATTTTATGTCATTAATTGCATAAAATAATCATTTTTTTTCAATAATAATATAAAACATTTAAATTGTTTTCAAACACAATATTAAAATAATTTACTCAATATTTCTGATTAAAAATCAAATCAAAATATATTACAAAAAAGTTATATATATTTTTTAAAATTTTATCAATGATTTGTGAAATTAATTGCGAAACAAAAATAGTTATATAAATAATTTTAAATACAAAATGAAATCTACAATAAAAGTATGGATTGAATGGCTTTCCTATGAAAAGTTAATGTCTATGAATGCTATGAAAGGGTGAGAAAAAAAAGATCACAATTGAGTGCCTTTGGAATCGGGAGTCGAAAGACAAGGGATATGTCTGTTGTGCTCTTCAGCAGATCACAGGACTTGACTTAAGCCCTGTTTGGGACTACTTTCTTGAAGAGGTAGTCTTTGCACCATTTGATCTCCCGTTCCATTTGTTCGATCTGTCGCCTCAATTGGGGGTTTTCCTCCTCATAGCGTCGGATCTGTTCGTCCATTTGTTTTTGTTTGTCTCGTTTAGTGGTTCTGGACTTCTTGGAGGCCTCGTTATTCTTCTCTCGCGGATCTTTCTTTCCAGAAGAGGACTTCCTCTTCCTGGAGGCGGAGGCGGTCGGAGTCGAATACAAATGATCATTGATTACAGTCGGCTGAAGGAACTCCGGATCGGGTTTTGTTTCGATCAGACTATCGATAGTTGTGTCAGAAGTGATCGAATCGATAGTTGAGACCAGATTTGAGGGACAGCTCGACGTTGAGGTGTACGATAGGGCTGGCGATGGGGTCGGAGTCGCGTAATGTTGAGTCACCGCTGAATATGACTGTTGTGTGGAATGGGATGGACTCGAATATATGGTTGAGGGGAAGGAGTCCACTGATGATTGACTGCTCAGTGCCTCGATTAGGTTAGGGGTTGTGATCACATCGATGTTGACTGTCGACCCAATTGTGCGGAGCTCAAGATATTGAGGAACTGCAGCTTTTGTCGAACCGTTGTATGTGTTCTGAAGGACATCATTCGGTGATACGAATGTGTTTTCTTTGAACTCCGGAGTCATTGGTGTTTGGCTTATAATCGAAGAGAAGTCAAAGTTTTCTTCGAGTGACGGCTCTATTGACGTCTGGTTTGTGTCTTCGAGCGATGAATAAGTGATCTGATCTGTTGTCGTGAAGAATGGGTTCTCATCGCCAGCGAAGTCCATCACAAGTGCGCTCTGATTGTCGTTCTTCTTGAAGAAGGGTCCGTTATCGAAGAAGGACGGGTCGATGTCAGGTGTGTTTATGTCCACCACTTCTTCACCCCAGGGAAGGGATGCCTCGATTGAGGGCACGGCGTTCGGCGAATACGAGGGGAGAACCAATTGATCTGAAACTATTCCTCCACCAGAAAGGCTAAGACTGTTCTGTCTTCGAGTTGTAATTGAAATCATCTTCATATTGGAAGTGATGTCATATATGTATGTCTTTCGCAAATTATTAAACTTTTGGTTCAAAAGACGAAAACTTTTTGTTTCGGAAATACTTTTTTTGACCGAAAAACTAACTCTTAAGAGAAGTTGTGATCGTTTTGAGAGACTTTTCAGTTATGAATCACTTAAACACAGAGTCCTTCAACTTATACTAAAAATCATGAGTTGTGTTGAGACTGTTTGTCAATAGTCTCTCCAATCGTATTAGACTGACATCATTAACAGCCAATCATTGAATTGCAATGATATCACTGTATTTATTGTTTACGCCTCACACGTAGGCTTACAAAACAAAACTGAATGTTGTCTATAGAGTGACCACATTATGTAATGCGTTTATTTCTCCCACAATCACATGTTTTATGTAGTATTAAAAATTAAAACTTACCTGGCTTTCTAATTTATAATTTAAAATAAGCAATTTGAAGTTGTGCTAAATTGTGCATGAACTATTTTTGAGTTAATTCATTTAAATGACCCTTAAATAGTTTTTCATTTGAAATATAACGTTTTTAGTGATAAAATGTATTGATCTTGTTCAATATTCAGAGATAATTCAAACTTTAATCTAATTTATATTAAAGATTAGTTTTAAAGATTATCTAAATCTCTACTTATAAAATTAACCATGTTCATTCAGGTTTCATTGAATAACTGTTGACTTTTGTGATGTGTACCCCATCAGTGAACAGGTCTGCTCACCGTATCTTCACTGTTAGGGACGACCTCAAGCGTGTGCTTTACATTATCGCTGTGCCGATAGTGCATACGGAGAGAGCACAGGGAGGAACGGCTGGCATTCCATCGACCAAATAATAGATTAGTTTTATATTTGAATAACAATATCTGTTATACAATAGTCAGACGATATTTACCACTATTTATGTTAAATAACTCTTTATTTTCTGATAAAAAAGTTTTATTTTTATCGAAAAAATTAATTAATTGATTGTATTTATCAAAGATTGAGCGGAAAAACAAATTCTGTTCCTAACGTTTTTCAGAGGACTGTTGTCCGTAACCAACGGTTCCTCTGATTAAAAATAATTTTTGAAAATATAAAACTCGTATAAAATTAAAGGCGTTTTGAGAGTCAGTTATCAGTCGATAATAAAATAGATTTTTCTAAAGAAAAATACGACAAAAACTATTTTTGAAAACCCTTTGACAATCTGTCACTATTCTCAGGAGAAATGATCTAGGTAATCTGATTAAAATTCCTTTATCGAAAGGACTGTAAACAATTTTAAAGATCGCCTTTAGACAAATTCCAGCACTTGAATTTTGTATTTTGAGCAAGATTAGCGTATTATCAATACTGTAACAGTTAATAGTGAAGACTAGGTGACTAAATTGGCGCCAGGCCAAATTGGCCAACCATATCATAGCACTGTTTACTACTATGTTTTGAGTGTCGTCTGGCATCACATCTGAATCCGTGTGAAGTCGTTTCGATAGTCACACAATCATTGATTAATTGGTAAACAGACGGTGGGATCAGTTAAGTGACTCATCCATAGACCCATTCATATGGTTTTGAAAAACAACTTTTCAATTGGGTTTCGGATGTAATGACTGACTGATGACTAATAGCGAGTCTAACGACGAGACAATTACATAATAATAATTTCAATTCATATCTTGTTTTTCTTCTTCAGATTTCTATTAATAGTAAAATATTTTTTTTAATTTTTATATCAAATGAAAAATAACTTTATTTTCAATTGAATTTTGAGTCGACACTTGTCTAGTGATCAACAACTTGTCATTAAATTAATTCGAAACCTACTCTCAGATGACTTTTCACTATAAAACATATTTTGTTTTGAAGGGAGAAAAAAAAAGTTTCAAAAAAGTATTAATCTTTGAATTTATGGGAAAATATTTAATTTGAATCTATTTTTAGAATCATTTCCAAGAATCGATTGGAAGTGAGGGGAAGGAAGAAAAATAATTTTTATTTTCAATCCTTGACTCACAAGTAAATAAATAAATAAATGAATTAAAATACAGAGTTTTTCAGACATTTAAATGGATATTATTCCTGTATCTAACCTGCGGTGAACAACCAAGGTCATTCTCCTTTTTCCATCAATAAAAATATAGATAATTTTTTCGACTCTTTTTTATGTATTGTGTTTTGAATACCGATTTCCGGCTTAAAAATTCAAATGTTCTTTTCAAATGGATAGGGCTCTACCTACGAGACCCCTTCCTCTCTGACTTCCAGCCCTTGGAAACAATTGATTCGATAATAAATAATATTTAGTTCCGAAAGCCTTCAGTTCCAGAAAGACTTGTTTGCGGAGAAAAATCAAAATTATATTTATTTTTCGCTTCAAAACAATTGTTTAGATATTTATTGTTTTGATTGAAAAGGTTTTGATTTTTCTCGGAAAAGGAGTTTTCGTTTGGATTTCGAGACATTTCTGAGCCATTAGTCAAAGGTTTGTTAAAGTGTACAGAAATTCTCGGTTTCACAGGTTTTTAGGGTTCCTTTGAATCCATTGGTGTCTTAAAGGGGACACTGACTGATCAGGTACTGAATGAACTGGTCGGGTGACTATTGGCTGTGTGTGTGTGGCAAATATTTTGGTGGTGAGTCTGAGTGCATACGTGTGCTCTCAATAACTGTTTATTTTGAAATAACAGTAAAACTTATTTATAGAAAGAAATAGGATTTGATTTTGAGTTCTAATGGTTATTATGATAGAAAAACCTGAAACGTGAGTCTAAACAAAAATAATTATGAATTTTTAGGGACACACATACGAATGCAGAGCCTGTGCTCTATCACTCTCTCCCTCTCTTTCTCTCCTTAAGATCCGCTTTCGATGGAAAGTCCCGAAACACGGAATGACTTAATGAACGGTTGAACTAATTTCTAAGTCATAACACTTTTTAACAAAAAATAAACACAATTCCGAGAAATTGTTTGGAAAGTACTGACACTTATGGGGACAGACCACCAGTTTTTTACTGAATTTATAATTAGTTTTAATGATTTAATTTGGTTATCATTTGTTGTGGAAATTTTGAGAAACTTTTGAACTTTTTGTTCTTTGGCTCAACTTTTTTGCTGTTAATAACATTTAATAACATTATTATTATTATTATTCAAACAAAAGATTTTTATTTGTTTTTCTGTTCGTTGTTTAGCTTCAGTTCAAAAGAAACAGAAGTTTTTTGTTTTTGCGTTTAATCTCTCAGTTTTTTCACACATTTTTCTGTTTGAATATCACAATCGATTTGCTTAGGAATCCATAAAATAGATTATTATTTGATAAGATTTTCCCACAAAATACTATAAAATGTCTTATAATTTGATAAAACAATTCTTCCTTTCATTCGACAAATTCTATAATAATTCAAAACATTTCCACAATTTTTTTATTGTATTAAAATCATAAATAAAAGTTAAAAATGATTTCTCAACTATCAAGTTCAATTTAAGTTCAAATAATTTAATCTTGTTAACTGAAAGAGAGAGAGAGAGAGCTTTGTTGATGCTGTGAGTGTCCTAGCTCACCTTCAATTTCCGTAATCAATTCATATGACTTGCAATAAAAAAATTGTTTGAACAAAAATTTTTATATAACTATAAATATTTGAATGAAAATTATATAATATTTGCGGAGTTATAAAAAATGTATAAAACTTTTCGTTAATAAAGTCTTTTTCTTCTGTTTTGGTGAATAAAAAACAATAAAAAAAACCGAATTTTGTATACATTTCAATAGACTCTGAACTGAAATATCTATGAAATGCGTGGCAGTGATGAGCACCGGGAGGATGATTCTAATCATAGTAATAGATTTTTGGGGAAATATAAATCTATTTATAGAAATAAATGTTTAATAGGATGTTGAGTGGAGTGGGTCTCGATATAAGACGATTCTTAGGAAAACAAAATAATTAAATTCATATCTAATTTGGAAACAAATTAATAGTTTTCCCAAAACTTAATTGTTTTGATCGATTGAACCAAAAAATATTTTCCGGATAACTATTTCATCAAAATTGGATGAGAAGTGCTATTAATTTATATATAGATCGCAGTTATTCAGACTTATGCCATGAATTGATAGCAAATATCACCCAAAAAAATGTAAACTAATAGTCAGTCTATGGAATAGAGTCTATGATATGAAAAGAGACGTATATCTAACGTCTTGACGGTTCCGATGACGTAATCGGTTAAGAATTGTCACTAAAAACCTAATGTTAAACAACACTTCCTTTCAATTTCCAGATCTAATTAATTGATAGTTGAGTTAAAATTACACTCAATTTATCGGCAAAACTCATGTGTTATTTGATTTCTAAAGAAAAAGAGTTATCATATGTTTTCTTATGTGAGAAAAAAACATTGAAATCAAGTATTCATTGAAAATAATTTTTTTTAAATAAACTGTTGAATCAAATGATTTGATTTGATTGAAGTTTGATTCAAATCTCAATTTTGTTTATTAAAAATGAAAATAAAAAGTTTTTGAAATGTTTTTGATTTAATGTTTATCTTTGTTTAAAAATCTTTTTGTTTTTATTTATCGATTCGATTAATAATTAATTAATTTTTTATTTATTAATGATTTTCACATAAAATGTTGAAATTCTAATAAAATATTCAAAAGAATAAAAACGAAAAATAAAATTCAATTCAATTTCATTAACGATTCCTTTCAGTTGAAAATGAGAGACAAAGAGTAAAAAAGTATTGAATTGAAAATCGAAGGCCATATAACTGTCTGTTTAAGGACCTGGAGCTCGAGATGACAGAGAAATCTATGATAATTAGATAATTCTGGGAAATTTTGGGCAATAGGTTTGTTCACATGTTAACTAGAGCATGACAATTGCCAAGGTGTGCAAATGTAAGCCACGCATCTGGCACGCGCCGACAATTATCGATTACCCGGCACACTTGTTTCAAGGTCTTTTGTGTTATTGGATTTTATTTATTTCCCAATACAGACAGGTGTGACCAGGATGACAATTTATGCGACACTCAAGCGAACATCTGCCACATTGATTTATAGATCCTGCTCATATGGATTCTCTGGAATTTCCAGATTCTGGTCAATAGCTCTATTATTCTGTTCCCAGAATTTGTGTATTCTATGGCATGTGATTGTCTGTCAGTCCTTTTCATGTTATCTCTCATAATATATGGTGTGCGACACAAACCCATGAATTATTAATGACAACCAACAGATCATTACTACGAAGTCCGGGACCTTAGAGTCTGCTATTGATTATTCATTTTTTTGTATTATTATTATTTAGTTTTTCTCATTTAATGCAAAATAAATTGCTTTCACTTTTCATTTGAATTTCGTTTGAATTGAAGAAAATATCAGCAAAAATAATATTAAATTTCATTCTTTTAACCAAATTATTATTTGATATGAAATATCATTTCAATTATTATTATAAATGAAATTCTTTTAATGTTTTGAATTTCAGATTAAATTAGAATTTCTTGGATTTTGAGGAGATTTACACTGAATTTCATTTTTCGTATTTTGCGGAAAACGTTTTGAGTTTTTTTGCCCTCAAAACTAATCCAAACGATTGATAGCACTTTACAGGCAATAAACGGTAAGGAAAGGGAAGGGAAGGAGCGATCGCTTCAGGAATTTATTAAGGAATTTCTCGATACAAATGATTTAAGAGGAAAAGCATTTCGTTTTTCTGAGGAATCTATCGATCGATGAATACTTGAAAATTCATTCATTCATTGTTCTCAATCTGTTTGGAGAGCCCTATCCTCACGCATTTGAGACCAATCCTTTTGAGTCTGAGAAATAGCACAGCATAACACATAGACTGTGCTCTGAATTCTCGATAAATCAGTCATTCATTTATTTTCTGATTATTTCAGCAGAAAATCATAGAAAATATTTTGTAGAATAAAAGAGATTATATTTCTTTGGAAAATGTTTTAATCAATGAAAACAAATTGAATACGAAATAAATGTTTTGATAATTAATTGACTAAATAAGAGACTAATGAATTCAAATAAACAAATCCTTGACATCGAAAAAGGACTGTCAAAGACACGGATTCCTTGAGAAATAAAGTTTCAATTTTGATAAATAACTGTCTATTTATTGATAATATTCATGAATAACAGAATCATTTATTACATATAATTATTGCCTCAATGTATGAATAAATCGATTGGAGTTTAGAATCAAATTTCCCTCTTTTTCATTGAAAAACAAATCAATAAATGATTAGAAAATTGTTTTACACTTGACTTTGAATTTTGATTTTTCAAACCAATTGTCTCTAAATTAGTAAAGAAAAGGGTTTTGTAATTAAGTATTCATTTCTAAAATTAGATAAAAATCATTGAAACCCAAAAACTAATTCAAAGTTTTTAATGAATTTTTTGGATTTGTTTATAGTTTAAAGACTTTTCTTATTTGTTGTGAAAGTAATGTATTTTTAATTTAATTTTTATTTTCTTCTTTATTTGGTTTTGATTTTCTGATTAATTATATTATATATAATTAATATCTCAGAAAAATCATTAATCGAGTCATTATTTTGTTGATTAAACAAAGAGTCAAAAACAGCGCAGAATTTGTTGATAAAAGGCAAACATTGTCTGACCCGGAGCTTCAAACTGATAAATGATTTCTGATATCTATTTATATTTTGGTTGAAATATTGTTTAGTCATTCATTTGATATGACTTAACATTTGATACAATAATGAATGGATTGTTCACCAGAACGGCGTGTCCTCAAAAAAGTCATATCCGAAGCTATTTTTGTAATTAAATTTGTTTTTCAAATCAGAATTGAATAACCGGATCATTTAAAATGGAAAATATTGGAAAAATATATTTTTCACAATTGATTAGATATTCATAACTTGTTTTCCATAGAAATTATATTTTGAAAAAATTGGATCAAAAATCTTGTCATCGAATGAAAAACAGCGACCAATAAACAATTTAACAAGCGAAAAAAATAATCAGGGTCACATTTTATTATAGGAAAAGTGGAATTATAGTAATTAAGGTCTTCTTTAGGACTATATTCTTGGCTCTAATTTCATAATTACTGTAATTCAAGCATCGATTTGATTGTCAGCAATAAAAACGACTGAAAAGACATAATATAAACATTTAATACAAGACTAGATTACAGCCAATTGTTAAACTGTATTTCCAAGAATATTCTTGTTGATTGTTTGCCTTGCTCTTTATTGCATGTTATCTGAAATTTGATTAATGAACTTTGTTTAGATTTTTATATAAAACAAAATAAATCAAATCAATAGTATTTGAATCGATTTATGGCTAAAATTCATTGAAATTAAAATTTCACAATAATTTTGAGCCTCGGATCAAATTAATGAAAGGGTTTTAATGTGAAAATTTTGGCTTTAATTCAAACTTTGGTATCGTTTTTCACAAAAATACTTGGAATTTATGTTTAGATATAAAGACATTTTTCAAACAATAAAAACATTTTAGGAATTCTCAGATAAACCGATAGATCAGAGAAAATGTATAACAAATTATCCGACGATTTGTACGGAAAATAAATTACAAAAAAAACTATAATTAACTGAAAAGAGTGACTAATAATCAAATGACGAGAATTTTATTCAAACAATTGTTTTGTTTAATAATTTTTTGTTGTTAAATGACTTTACTTTAAATTCAAGGAATTCAAAAGTCAAAGTGTTGTGACTCTTTTTTTTGGATGAGCTTGCACATTTGGATAAAAAATAAAATCTTGCTCACTCAGATCTGATTAAATAACATTTTAATCAAGTTAGTGTTTTGGTTTTTCTGAGTTGAACGAGGACAGAATACATTAAAAATCGGACTATTTATTATTCCCCTGGGTATTTTGAAGGACATTAGCTGTTGTGAAAAAATAATTACTTGATAAAAATGGGCTCATTTTCCACTTGTTTCCAACGACTAGTGTCTGACTATAAGAGAGTAGAAAAAAAAATTATTGAAAAATTAATTACACAAAAGAACAGGTGTTTTATCGCTTCAATCACTTTATTTGTTCTGAAATATAGTTAAATGACTTTTTTCTATGGACTCAAAACAAAAGATTCTGTGCTCTGACTCTCGGCACAGAATATCAGTGTTCGGTACGAGTGGTGCAAAAAACTGCGATTCGATTGGATTTTGAAGTAGTGTTTGCAGTCATAATATAATCGTAAATAACTTTTTTTCTGATAAAACCTTTTGATAGTTCAGATAATTCTTGGAAATAATTATTTGGAAAATTACTATTCGATTAAAAGTCTAAACAAATATATTGTTCTCAAAATAAAATCATTGAATAAATCATTTTTTTGTAACTATTTTTCGCATAATATCTAATCAAAGGGTTTAATAATTTGGCCGTCAATTAGTCGCTGAAAATACTAAAATAGGAGACAAATAACTGATTAGTGGTGTTCCGAAAACGATAACCTAGCCGTCAATCATACCCTTCACCTTTTTCTCAAATGTTGAGCCGACAATATTCTTGTTTGCTTTTTGCATAACAATCTGATAGTAAAATGTATTTTTGCTTTTTTTGAGATACCGTTTCGTTTCATTCAGAGCGCATCTGAAGAAAAAAATAAAAAATAGGAAGAGTTTTGAGATAGTGTTGAGCCGTTTCGCCCACACATAGCGGTTGTGTGGCGCCCGTCAGGAGCCGTAAACGCAGCATTTGTGACACCCATTAACTGCTGTAAACGTTTGGCATTTTCTTAATTGACTTTTTTGTTTGTTTCAAAAGACTCTCTCAAAAAGAAAATTCTGATAATTATTGTGTGAGTAATGAGTAATATATTGGTTGAAACTCTTATGAAATATCGATAATCAGCACAAAAACTGTGGGAACGGTTTTGACGTCTCTTTTGACGACACGTTTCGACGAGTCATCCAATGATTTAATTATTTAAATGATTTTCAAAATCAAATCAAAAACCAAATGATTATATAATTTTGAAGTCAAGACTCTTATCTCTTTCCCAAAACATACAAATATTAGTCTCTTTTTGTGGTTAAAAATGTTTTCTCTGATATAATTTTTTTTATGATTTAATGGAAAGGTTAAAAAAGTTTGCTTTTGGATCAAAACTCGAATTTCTCAGAAAACGGATCTTTAGATAAGAAAATGGATTTTCAGTGAAATAAAAAGAAGTTTTGATTTTATGGTTTGAATCAAAATTTCGCAAAACTTTTCTGAAGCGAAAAAAAATAATTTATATGTGATTTGAATTTAAATCAGATTTCTTTGAATTACTTTGAATTTGGTTTTTGAGACAAAATTTTCCACAATTTTTATCATAAAAAAAGAGATAAAAATAAAAGAACTCATAAAACTTGTTGACTTATAAAAACCAAGATGACTCACTCTAGATGGCCAATAAATGATACATTTATGCAAGATAAATAAATAAACTTGGTAAAATCTTATAACAATTCAATAACATTAGTTTTCTAATTTAAATTGATTTTAAAAACCTATTCAATAAGTTTTAAATTTTTTCAAAATTATATTAGATTTTAAAAAATTCTAATTTTTATATCAATTTATAAACCGTCAGAATTCATATGAAAATAAGGCCTTGGTTATTTGGCATTAAAGCCAGTTACTAGTTAACTGGTAGATATGAATTTACAAAAGATATAGACATCTAATAGACCAGTAATTTTGAAATACTAATGATTGATATTATCTTTTTTTTCGACACAAATTAAAACCAATAATCTTATCGATAGTAAAACAAAAATTATGAAATCATTTCAATGATATGCTGTCCGGAACACAATTAGACGACTCCACCGATGATTGATAAGTTATTCAGAAGTCCCGGTCCTTTGATTAATCAATTCCTTCCAATTGTTTGAATAAAACATAAAAAAATTAATATTAAAGTAGTTTTTAATTTGAATTCAATTTCTTTCTTACAGAATATGTTTCTCTTTTTTTTTAATAGTATTTAAAGTGAATATCGTTTTAAATGTTATTATAAATGAAATATTTGTTTCAAATGAATAATAAAATTATGAATTTCTCCGGAGTTTTACTGAGAAACTGAATGACAGTTTGAGTTGAAAAATGTTTCGGCATTTTTCGGCAAAACCTATCAATTGATAGGAATTTCACATAAAAATAAACAGAAACTGAAGGGAAGGTGCGATCCTTTGGCTCAGGAATTTGTGAGGAATTTTGTCGATACAATTGACTCGAAAATAGTTGCGAATACATTGAAAATAATTAATAAAAAAGAGGTATTCAAGAGGTACTGTTCCCTTAATTTCCATCGTATGAGAGGTCAGATCCTCACAAATATCGGCTGAGCTATGGATTCGCCGCTAATTACATATAAAAACAATTTCCGACAGAATTTAAGTTTAAAAATCGTTTTCCTAAACAAACAAAACATTATTTTGTATTCAAAAAATCGTTTTCAATACTAAATAAATATAAAAACGAAAATTCAAAACAAATTTTAAGCAAATGTTTCTGTTTTTTGACTCCAAATATGTTTTTTAAAATGCATTCAATTTCTCGTTAAAGACATTACAAAAAGACATCGAAACTCGTATTAAGAAATAAAAACTCAAATTAATTGAGAAATAGATAGATATTCAATAATATCAGCGATAAATGACTGCCTCATTTAGAAAATATTTACAAGAACAAATTTTCTCATAATATATATATATACCGGTAATCGTTTAACTTTTAAATTTTTAACTTAAGGGGAGGGGAGGGGAGGGGAGGGGACGGACAACAAACAGATTCGGAATAAGAGGGAGAGTTCACTATTGGAAGAGTAATAATCAAAACTCATTACAAATTTGATGCTTAAAAATGTGAGAAAATTACACAAAAAAAACTCAAACTCAATGTTATTTGAAACAATTGAAAACAATAGTAACTTTTGTAACTTGGCAATTTTTGTTTTTTAAAAAAAAAACTTATTACAACTTTTAATAACGGTTAGGTTTTCAATGATCAAGATCAAAAATTGATTGATTATCCAAAACAAACGTAACTTTTTGTTTTATCCTTCGAATACACATTATATGGCAGTACATGGGTTTCGAACAAAATGACCAAAAACTTGGGTTAACATACATTTGGTTATACAATATGTGTGGTGTGTGTTGTGTGAGAGGAGAGGCTTAGAAAATAGGGGTCAGAATAAAAAGCAAATTTGTATTTTGGTTCAGCACCCGTTGGCTGTAGACCCGGCTCATCACCGGTGGCTCTAAAGTCATATTGAATGAGATTTTTAAAAATTAAAAAAAAAACAAATTTTTCGCAAAAAAAGTCTTAAAAATATTGTTTTTTTTCTTCACACGATTTCAAAGACAATAAATGAATGAATAGTTTTTTGTTAAGATTTTAGAGACGAGTGATTCCCGACAAACAAACAACTGTTTCCCGAAGCTATACGCCGACCATAAATGTGTTGTTGGCCTGTCGTCGGTCGCCAGAGGACAGGAGGGCGTCTATCCTCTCGTCGACACAGGAGGCCGAGAGCCGGGCCTCCGCGTCGTGATCCCAACACTCCTCTATTGTGTGACATAAGACTTTCATCCCTTCATTTTCTCGCCACTCGTTCCTGAAGACCGGCCTCTTCTTCTGTTGAGCGACAACTTCCTGCATGTCTTCGAGGGTCGGGTGTTGTCCGACCTCTTCCTCGAACGGCAGTCGGTAGTCGCCGGGCGTCAGGTCTGAGGTCTGGCATCTGGACAGCAGTTCCCAAAGGACGAGACCACACGCGTACATATCTATGCGTAGGTATGAGTCGCGCGTGAAATTGATAGCACCCTCCAGTACTTCGGGAGCCATATAGCGTCGGGTCCCCACCTGACCGAACGAGTCTCCCGTAAGACTCAATGGGAACGGCTTGAAGACCAGCGCCAGACCGAAGTCAGCGATACAGACATTCAAGTCTTTGGTTAGCAAAACGTTCTTAGATTTGAAGTCTCTGTGAGCTATGGAGGGCTTCATATTTGCCGCGTTTGGCGCCGGTATCTCTTCGTGCAAATGCGTTAAACCTATTCCGAGTGAATGTAAAACAAAATATTAACCAAATTTTCAACAAAATTGAAGACTCGGAGGCCATACCCCTAGCGATTCCCTGAGCGATATTAAGCATTTGACTCCAGTTTACGGTATTTGCTTTGAGGTACTCCCAAAGAGAGCCATTGGGCTGGTATTCAGTCATTAGCCAATACTCTGTGGCCAGACCTTCGCCTTTACGTTCGGCGCCCAAATATGTTAAGAGGTTTTTGTGTTTCATCTGAGGTAGAAGATATACTGCCTGTTCCGTCTGCCACGACTGCCTGTCCTGCAGTCCAAACACTTTGACGGCAACAAAATTATCGCTTCCGTCCTTTGCCTGCAATTTATTACATCAAAAATTGTTAGAAATTGTATTAAAACTCATAAAAAATATTTTTCTAAAAACAATTAAATATTGAATTTAAATAAAATTTTTGCTCTTTTTGTTTACAAACATTTATTTAACCGATGAATGCATTCCTCTATTACACAATCATTGAAAAGAGAAGTAAAGATATGTTGTCTTACTATCAAATGACTTTGATCACTAGAAAAGATATCTTGGTCAAATAAATTCCTTTATTCACAAATATATGTAATTTAATTTAAGTAAGTTTTGCGAATACACATAATTGCCAGTTATCTTAAAACTGCGACCTTATTGAAACATAAACAATATTAATTCTCTTAAACTAAACATGGTAGCAAACTGAAAACTTGCAAAATTATAAAGGAAAACAATATCTAGTTTTTGGAGACTTTCATTTTTTAAGGAAATATCTTAAAATCTAAATATCGAAAATCAAAAACATATCAATTTATTCATCATTTCCCACATAAATAAATAAATTGTTTACACCAAGCTTTATTGTAAAAGCAAAATTATTTTTTTCTGGCCTTACACCAAAATTTAATTATTAAACTTGCAAGAAATTTTTTCACAAATTCTTGGCAAAATATATTCTATGTAATTAAAACTACACACAGTTGTGAATAATTAATTGTTCATTTGATTAGGATAGTATCTTGCTTGTTTTTTCATTCAAAAAAGATGCATATATTGTGAAAAAGTTCGGTAATAATTGTTTTCAAGTGTTGTCTCAAAGCATTAAATACTAAACGCTTTTAAAAACTGTTATTCAAATCATTGAAAATAGTATTTAAGAGGATATAAAAGTCGACTCATTATAAAACCAAAAACCTTATGCTATGAATACAAATGAACTCCTATTTAGTGAACAAAACAAATAAGAAAAGAGTTATTTCTTTGAGAAGAGTCACAACAAATGACATAAACAGAGAAAGAGTTCGTCAAGAGTTGAGAAAAAGGGTCGACTCTTTTGATAGACAATTGATAGACAATATTAGAAAACAAAGATATCGTCAAAAAATGTTTGAATGAAATCTATTTTTTTGTGTTTTTAAACGAAAAATAAACAAAAATCAAACGAAAGACGAAAAACGTCTAATAAATCAGTGAATTGAGACCCGACTGAGAAAATTGGCTGAAAAACGTAGACTCGAGTCATAGAAAATCTCTTATAAATCAGTGATGAATAACGACTCAAATATAAATCAATTGTTAATAATGTGGACAAAAAACATATCAAGAAATCGGACGAAAAAAAGAGCAAAAATTGATTACTATTTAGTAAACTATTAATCAATTAAAGAGTATTTGTTATGAAAAGAGGGACAGAGAGGGAGAGAACCGAAACGGACTTAGATTTAAGAGAAAAGTATTGTTTGATTAGAAGTAAAAGAAAAATCAAAATAGGATTGTATTGAATGGTCCTCACCTTCCAGACGTGACCAAATTTTCCCTGAGCTTTGACTTCGATGAGTTTGATTGGTCTGAGGCCAACATAAGGCGATGGATGCTCGGGACCGATGAGTGGGTCCTCACTCGTTGGCACTTCATTGGTTCGACACCTTTTGCGGTAATGTTTATATGAGAAGCCAATGACGAGCAATAAAAACATGAATAATGTCATCAATGGAAAGATTAATGTTAGTGGCGGATGTGTTGGAACCGTTGGCGAGGTTTCCGTAGTTGTAGTCATTTGAAGTAATGGGGAGAAAGGGATGTGAGTTATGTTTGTATTACACAGATCTCCGTCACAACAGCAGAAGAATAAATGTTTTTTTGTCTCTTTTCTGTTTTCAATACAATTTGATTTGTGGGCACAATCTTTGGAGGACCCGACCCAACAACCCTTGAACTCTGTCTGAAGACCACGAGAAGATGTGTTCTGCCATAAGGCGTAACATAGGGTCGACTTATAGTCGTTTCCCTCGATGTACGGACACAGACGGGGTTCGTCTCCACACCCCCGACCAGTGGACAGGCATTCCGTTCGGTTGAAGTAATCGCAACGCATAGGCTTCTCGGCGCTCAGTTTCGGCACTTTTGTTGTCTTTTTCATCTCTAAAGTGGTATTTGTTGTAACACTCACTACAGACAAGAGAAGACCATTTTGTTCACTCATTCACTCACTTATTACTACTGTTAGTAATGTTACAAAAGAAGAGAAATTTAAACGCATGCGCTCTACACTGCTCTACACTCTATACACTCAACGCCTGTTGAGCCGATATATTTCAATGCATTCAAAACGTCAACAAAATTTTGTGCACAATTATACTCATACGCGATCGCCATTTTGCCTTTTTTTTTTGCTTCAACTTAAGGGGGGGGAACTTTCAGGATTTTTCGCATCAGGAGGGAAAAGGGCTATTCACCCCCTTTGGTCAGGTCTATTTATGAAATGAAATTTTAATCGTCGTAGAAAATAATTTAAATTTCTATCATTCACATTTAATGAATCATATTCCTACATAAAATCATTAGAACTTTATTTAATTGAATGTGAATTATACAAGTTTCAATTATTTTCTATGAGATTTTACTTATCTATGTATATCTTAAAATTTCATTTCATTTAATAATCTACTAATCATCTCAAACAAACTTATATTAAAACTTAACCAGCTAATTTCTTGTTAAACAAAATATATTTTCCGTCTATTGTCTGACAGTTTTATGTAATGTTTTTCTGGCAGTAATTCAGTCAATGAATTGAATTT
>JAQIXV010000654.1:0-22651 GCA_034700625.1 Tectocepheus velatus
CTTTGTATAATTGTCCTCAAAGAATACCAGTTTGTAAACTCATCGATTTAACCATCAATAAAGTTATTATTATATACATAATTAACCTTGTCATATTTAAAATACAATTGATCAAGTTCAAAAAAACACATTATATTACTTTGGTGGTTGACCAAGAGAGGCCGTTGTTAAGGGTCTATCGAAGGGACAGGTATTGTTATAGTCTCAACCCATTCCCCAATACACAGTTCTCGCAGAACAGCAATTGGTGACCATTGGGCAGCATAAAAGCAATTGTACAGAATCAATTGTAAATTGAAAATTTCCGTATAATTAATGAAAAATCTAAAATAAATTTTGCTTGATATGACAGCTATATTAATAGAATTTTTTGAAAAAATTTCGAAAGGAACCACCCCGTTTTTTGGTTCTTCGATTTTCAAAATGATTGAGCTCTTTCATTTTGCTCTCTTCAATTGGTTCAGGCTCGTTTATCTGAACAGTCCTTCCACCCGTTTCGTTAATTAATTGCGTTAGATCTAGGCAATTTTCCTTTAATAATTTGACTGTTGAGTCTAGGTTGTCTACTTTTGAATCCAACGCTGAGGTCAACATTTGTTTGAGATTTTTAATCTCTTCGTTAGCCTTTCGATTCAATTCCTGTAAGGCTTTAATACAATTGTGAGAAGACTTATCCTGGTATTCGAGGGAACATTCGCCGCATTTCAACGCCGCATTTGGCATGGCCAACTTGAATTTGCATTTCATTTTGTGCTCTTTGAAGTGTTCCAAGAGCACAACCTGTTGGCAGCCTATGCCTGCATAATTGCACTTGATCTTCAAATTACCCAGCATATCATTTATAACCCTAAGAATTTTCAAAATAAATAAACATACAATTTAAATGTAATTACCTTGGTGGTTGTGCCAGTGAACCTTGTGCCAGTGAATGTATGACCTTTCTATCATTCGGACAGGTTTTGCTTGTTTTAAGCCAACCGTTGATACACTCCTCGCAAAACATCTGTTGACAGCATTGGGATACCAATGGGCGGCACAAAATACCTTTACATATGCTGCAGGTCAAATCAGCTTTCTTCTTTTGCGAAAGGTTGACAAAACGTTTCAGTTCATAGCCCGGCATTTTTTACTATAACTACTTAGAAATTAATTGACTACTCCTTATATGATAGCTCCGTTTCAAACTTATTTGATTAAACTCAAGGGTTACCATGGTTATTAATTACATGTATATAAATAATATAAATGTAAAAACATTTTGTTTGCCTAGTTTGTATAAATATTTTCATTTTATCATTTCTTTTATTAAATATCTTAATTTATTGGCACTGAAACAAGGTTACATCTAAAGCATCAATGAAAAAATTAATGAGAGTTCCTGTTCTGTATTTGATAGAATGACTTCCAAAAGGCTCAAGGGCGAAGCAAATCCATGGTACTTCTATTCTATTTTTTTTGCGAATTTGGCTCAAAATTTCAGTGAAAGTATCGGACCATTGGATTGCATCAGACGTAACCCTTTTGACCTCAGATACCATACTCTCCTTCATATCTGTCTTCGTTATATTAACCCCAATTTTTCCAGTTCTTAATCGTTTTCTCAAAAGAGCAAGGTTAAACTCTCAAATATTATCATGGAAAATTATTGTCTTTCAACATTTTAATTTCTTTAAAATTTTATCTTGCTCAATTTCACTTACGTTTGGCCTATTGTGAACATTGTAACAGAGAGCTTCGAACGATATTTGCATCCATGGCCCTGGTATAAACTTGGAGCAGTAACGGCATACACCGTTTTATCCCTCATTACACACCCAAACGTCTCCCGATTCCATTTCACAATGTTCTACGAATTTTTCGCATACCAGGTTCAAATTGTTCTCCCCTCTAATCAGTTCAGTTAGCTTGGTGATCACCTTACGAAATTACAATTCATTGTGTGTTCGTTGAAAGTCTCTTACAGCACAACCTCTTGACAACCGTTATCATTGAACTGGCACTTTATTCCAAGTTTATTCAGCATATCGTTTATGTCATTCAATGAGAGTCTCATTGAAAACATAGATATTGTGTTTGATTTGCAAATAAAATCTCCATTTAATTGAATTATTAATAAATAAAAATGTTTTCAATTTTATCAAAATTTAAATCAAATATCAATTCATTGAATATTTGTTTAATATATTGCTATTTGTCTGTAATATCATTGAATATAAGGGGAACCGATGCAGACATCGCTGTCATCTCATCCTCCAATCGAACCGTCGATGTCTTTGTCGACTTCGAGTTGGGTTTTGCAGCTCCTGTTCCCACCGAAGGATTAATTGGTCGTTTGGTTTTGGGTAACCCTGAAGACGGGTGCTCTCCAATGGCAAAACATCCACAAACCAATGAGACGGGTATCAAATGGATTGTGTTAGTTAAGCGATACCCTTGTCAATTTACAACTAAGACCCAGAACGCAATGAACGCGGGATTCGATGCCATCATTATCTATAATGTCGATGTCGTGACTGAAGAGAACCACTCTTTGGTTAACTACAGACAATTAGGGAACGGGTTCTCAATTCCTGCGCTTCTCATCTCTTATGACGACGGATGGACTCTAAGAAAGGAATATCTTTGGGACAAAGGCTTCTCAATAAAGATTTTGCCGGACCCGCCCTTCAATTTGAACTCATCCAGTTCAAATTGCTTCGAATTATGGTATTTACTTCCGATCGCAATAGTTATCATCGTTTGTCTCTTTTTGATGATATCGTTTGTGATCGTCAAATGCATTCGCCAACGGAAGAATTCAGCTGGCTCATTTTCGGACAAGTTACGAATTATTGATTGAACTAGGATGCTTTTTAAATAAACTTTTTTGTGTTAAATTCTGATATAATTACAATATTACTACAAGATAATTTCAAATAATAAATGCTTCCATGGATTTTATTGATAGCAAAGGTAATTATAATCTAGCATTACTAAGATATTAAAATACTAAGAATTATTTTGATGAATAATGCGAATCATAGGCGAAACCTGTGTAATACTTTTGGAAATAAAGAGGAATATTAATGTCTTCGGTGTTCTCCAATTGATTGAGGTGTCCGTCCCTTCTAAACAATTCGCACTGATATAGAGTTAGAAGAGTTAGCTGTCTTATTTTTGTAGGAACGGAATTATTCTGTGCCAAACTCTTCAGTATATAAATGCCATTTTCCTCGATAAGAAGTGGGCAATATTTAGAAGCTATAAAATATTAAATTAAATCTATTTTCAAAAAAAATTCTACCATGGTTTCACTTACAGAGAACCCGGGTCCGATTAGCTAACGCCCAGATCGCCCAATAGTGCGCTCCGGAAGTGACCGGGGTTTTCAATAGTTGAAGAATTGGTACGAGTGAACTAAATGAGCAAATTGATTTGCCATTGTAATTATTGAATAAATCAATTGTCGAAACGATACTTATAGTTTATATTTATCTTGGAATTGATTTTCCAGCGACTAATAGCCAAGCTCATACACATGAGAATTGTATCGTGTCTGCAGTCACGGGACATGTATTTCTGCCAATACCTCGGACCGTCAGACACTGTCAATAAGAAAAAAATGATTAGATATCGATTGAGGACAGAATAATTAGAGGACAGACCTATATGTGAGAGAATTCCGACGGTGTTGTAACTGACTTCAATGCAGGTGTCCTCACTACCCAACAATTTAATGAACCTTTTAATGTAATCCGGATTCATGAGTCTGAGCCTCAAATGTACGAATTCTGAGACATTTCCTAACACTCCTGTTATGTTAGTCAACAGTTCTATAGATTGCAAGAATCAAAACATTAATTCATTAAAAATTAAAGTCAAGACATACCGGCCTTTTGTGGAAAGGTATTCATACAGGAAACGAAATAATCCATTCCTTTATTATCTAAAAATCGCTCACAATTTGCAGGATTTAGGTCTGAAAACATAAGAAAGACATTAAGAGTAAAAAACATTTGAATAAAGGTCAATTTTTATGTTATACCAGTGGCGTTCCACATCGTACCCCAGGCCTCTACCATCAATTCGTCGCAAACTTTTCTTTGAAGTCTTAAGTCAATAAAAGCAAGGATTTTGTCGATTGTGGAAAAATCCACAATTGTACCCTGGTCGCCGGAACTGACGATGGAATGTTGTCTCGTTGAGGTCATGGTTGTAGAATTGTCAGGATATTCAAAAACAGCCATTCTCTTTGTTAAGCAAGGTCAATAAAATCTTTAATTATCAAATTTCGACTACCTCAATCAATGTTGATGTTCTTGCTACTTCTAACTCTAGATTTCTCAAACTGCCATGATTAATCTATTACGAAGTTAATTTTATTATTTATATTCAACTAAAATGTTCTTGGTAACCTCATCATTCTGAGACAATTCCTGAATAGTTTTGAGAAAATTATCTTTTTCTGACTTTAATTCACGTATTTCTTGGTTTGCCTTTCGGTTCAATTCGAGCAAAGCATTAATACAGTCGTGAGAAGACTTATCCGGGTATTCGACGAAACATTTATCGCAGATCTTCACTACTGTACTGAAAGTACAGTTCATTGTGTGTTCGTTGAGTTTATCTAAGAGCACAACCTCTCGACAGCCATTATGTCTGTATTTGCATTTTATTTGAAGTTTGCTCAACATATACATCATTACCCTGGTTGAATATCACATATAAATTTTTATTTCCCAAGATTATTCAAATTACCTTGGTGGTCGACCAAGAGTGGCATTCGTTAAGGGTTTCCTATCGAAAGGACAGGTGTTGTTACTCTCCAACATTCCTCAATACAGTCCTCGCAAAACGTTTGAAGACAGCACTGGGCGACCACTGGGCAGCAGAAAATGTCCTGACATATGCTGCAGGTTAGTTCAGCTTTGTCATTTTCTGATAAATTGACGAAACGATCTACTTCGTAACCAGGCATATCACAGTGTTAATTGAGCCAGAACAGTTTTCAAAGTAAATCCACTTTTGTTTTTCTTATAAAATCCGAGAATTTATTTCAATAAAACTTGAAATCAAAAGTGTTTCCATTAAATTATAACAACGCATAAATGATAACTCGGTTTCAAACTTATTTGATTAAACTCAAGGTTTACCATGGTTATTAATTACTAGTATATCAATAATATGAGTGTAAAACATTTTATTTGCCTAGGTTGTATAAATATTTTCATTTTATCATTCCTTTTATTGAACAGCATACTTTTAGAATTTCGAAGATTTTCGAAAAATATTTCGAAAAAACCAGTCTTTTGTTTCTTGGTTTTTTTATTTTCAAAATCTTTGAGCGCTTTAATTGAGCTATCTTCAATTCGTTCTGCTCGAATCTCGTTTATCAGATCAATCATTTTACCCTTTTCGTTAATTAATTGCGTTAGATCTAGGTAATTTTCCTTTAATAATTTTATAGTTGAATCTAGGCCGTCTATCTTTGAATCGGTTGCGGCCAACGTTTGTTTGAGACTTTCAATCTCTTCGTTAGCTTTTCGGTTCAATTCCTGCAAAGCTTTTATACAGTTGTGAGAACTTTTATCCTGGTATTCGAGGGAACATTCGCCGCATTTCACCATGACCAAATTGAATTTGCATTTCATTATGTGCTCTTTGAGCTGTTCCAAGAGGACTACCTGTTGGCAGCCTTTAGCTGTATAATTGCACTTAATCTTCAGATTACCAAGCATATCATTTATAACTCTAGGAATTTTCAAAATAAATAAAAACTAACATACAATTTTAATGTAGTCACCTTGGTGGTTGTGCCAGTGAAGATTTTGCGATAGCCTTGCTATCATTCGGACAGGTTTTGTTTGTTTTAAGCCAACCGTTGATACACTCCTCGCAAAAGTTGTTGACAACATTGGGATACCAAAGGGCGGCACAAAATACCTTGACACATGCTGCAGGTAAATTCAACTTTCTCCTTTTGCGAAAGGTTGACAAAACGTTCAAATTCATAGCCAGGCATTTTTTTACTATAACTACTCAGAAATTAATTGACTACGCCTTATATGATAACTTCGTTTCCAACTAATTAGATTAAATTCAAGGGTTACCATGGTTATTAATTACATGTATATAAATAATATAAGTGTAAAAACATTTTGTTTGCCTAGTTTGTATAAATATTTTAATTTTATCATTCCTTTTATTGAAGAGCTTAATTTATTGGCACTGAAACAAGGTCAATTCTAGTGCATCAATGTTAAAATTAATGAGAGTTCCTGTCTTGTATTTGATGGAATGACTTCCAAAAGGCGCATGGGCAAAGCAATTCCAATTACCATGGTGCTTCTTTCCGATTTTTTTTGCGAATTTGGCTCAAAATTTCAGCCAAAGTATCGGACGCTTCGATGGCCTCGAATGTAATCCTCTTGACCTCCGATACCATACTCTCCTTCATATCTGTCTTCGTTATATTGATCTCAATTTTTCCAGCTCTCAATCTTTTTCTCAAAAGAGCAAGGTTAAACTATCAAATAACATGATGGAAAATTACTTTCTATACTCAAATTGAATTTAATCTAGCACAATTTAACATCGAAACAGAGGGCGTCGAACGATATTTGCATCCATGATCCTGGTATAAACTTGGAACAGTAACGGCGTACACCGTTTTGGCCCGCATTACAGAACTAAACGCCTCCCGATTCCATTTAAAAATGTTCTACGAATTTTTCGCATATCAGGTTAATATTGTTCTCACCTCTAATCAGTTCAGTTAGCTTGGTGATCACTTGATCTTTCATATCACCTGTCATGTTTGTCAATTTTTTCAATTGAGCAAGAACAATTTTTGAAATAGCACAAATTGGGTTTTTCTAATCAAATCTAAGAATTTATTTCAATGAAACTTGAAATCAATTGAATATCCATGGATTCTATTAATAAGATAAAAATAATCAAGGATTTCTTAGATACACTTTCTAATTGAATAATTGAACATGTATTAAACAAGTGCCAAGATAATGAACCAATTATAATAGTGAGGTTTAGTGAAGATAAGTTTAAATTATTATTTGATAAAGGTATAATACAAATAAATGAAAACACATCTCAAAATAAATTCATTTTAATTTAATAATTATTATCGAATAGCTTAATAATTATAGGCACTTGAACAAGGTCAATTCTAATGCATCCAGTATAAATTTAATGGGAGTTCCTGTCCTGTATTTGATAGAATGACTTCCAAACCGTGCATGTGCAAAACAAATTTACCTTTCTCAAATATCAAAAACACTTGGATTGAAAAATTCCTTATAAGAACCGAACAATCTAAAATAAATTTCGCTTGATAAGACAGCAATATTAATAGAATTTCTTGAAAAAATTTCGAAAGGAACCACCCCGTTTCTTGGTCCTTTGATTTTCAGAATGATTAACAGTCATTCCACCTGTTACGTTAATTAATTGCGTTAGATCTAGGCAATTTTCCTTTAATACTTTTACTGTTGAGTCTAGGTTGCCTAATTTTGAATCCGACGCTGAGGACAACATTTGTTTGAGATTTTCAATATCTTCGTTAGCCTTTCGATTCAATTCCTGTAAGGCTTTAATACAGTTGTGAGAAGACTTATCCTGGTATTCGAGGGAACATTCGCCGCATTTTACCATGACCAAATATGAGCATTTCATTGTGTGCTCTTCGAGGTCTTCCAAGAGCACAGCCTGTTGGCAGCCTATGCCCGCATAATTGCACTTGATCTTCAGATTACCAAGCATATTATTTATAACCCTAAGAATTTTCAAAATAAATAAATATACAATTTAAATGTAATTACCTTGGTGGTTGTGCCAGTGAAGATTTTGCGATAGCCTTATCATCATTCGGACAGGTTTTGTTTGTTTTAAGCCAATCATTGATACACTCCTCGCAAAACATCTGTTGACAACATTGGGATACCAATGGGCGGTACAAAATACCTTGACATATGCCGCAGGTAAATTCAGCTTTCTCCTTTTGCGAAAGGTTGACAAAACGTTCCAGTTCATAGCGGGGCATTTTTTATTATAACAACGCATTAAAGTTTAATCCGCCCCTCAAAATGTTTAATGATTAAACTCAAGTGTTACCATGCTTGTTAATTATTTGAATAATATAAGTGTAAAAACATTTTATTTGTCTAGGTTGTATAAACAGTTTTCATTTTATCATTTTTTTTTAATTGAACAGCTTAATTTATTGGCACTGAAACAAAGTCAATTCTAAAGCATCCATTGTAAAATTAATGAGAGTTCCTGTCGTGTATGTAATAGAATGACTTCCAAACGGCGCATGGGCTAAGCAATTCCAATTACCATGGTGTTTCTTGCCAATTTTCTTGCGAATTTGGCTCAAAATTTCAGCCAAAGTATCACAACATTCTATGGCCTCAAACGTTATAATCTTGACCTCCGATACCATACTCTCCTTCATATCTGTCTTCACTATTTTGATCTCAATTTTTTCAGCTCTCAATCGTTTTCTCAAAAGAGCAAGGTTAAACTACGAAAAAATTATTATAGAAAATCATTTTCTATACTCAGATTGAATTTAATCTAGCTCAATTTCACTTACGTTTGGCCTATTGTGAATGTTGAAACAGAGAGCGTCGAACGATATTTGAATCCATGATCCTGGTATAAGCTTGGAACAGTAACGGCATACACCGTTTTGTCCTTCATTGCAGACCCAAACGCCTCCCGATTCCATTTCAAAATGTTCTACCAATTTTTCTCATACAAGGTTCATATTGTTCTCCCCTCTAATCAGTTCAGTTAGCTTGGTGATCACCTTATCTTTCATATCACCCGTCATGTTGTTTTCAATAATGGTAGCCCTCGATAGCCGACGGCCACCGCCATCAAGCAGGGGCTGCTCTGAAGGCTATTTTAATAAAGTTTTTAGCTTGTTAATCTGTAACAATCTTTCAACTTTGTATTTCCCTTGATTAAATTATTTGCTCTAGACTTTCCTATTGCAAAATTTCTCGAACATTCAGAATTAATCTGGGTGAAATACTAGAATAATTAAACTTGAATATCAAACTTATCTTGCTCACCTCTTCCCTCAGAGACAATTTACGAATAGTTTTGAGTAAATTATCTTTTTCTGACTTAAAAGCCTCGATCTCTTCGTTCGCCTTTCGGTTCAATTCGAGTAAAGCTCTGATACAGTCGTGAGAAGACTTATCCGGGTATTCGACAAAACAATTTTCACAGACTTTCAAATTAGTTATTGAATTGTATTTGCAGTTCAATGTGTGTTCGTTGAGGTTCTCCAACAGCACAACCGCTTGACAACCCTTTTCAATGAACTGGCATTTGATTTGAAGTTTATTCAGCATATACATCATGACCCTGGTTATTTTCAGAATTTTGTATTGGATGATAATTTTTATGTATTTATTACCTTGGTGGTCGGCCAAGTGTAGCCTTTGTTAGAGGTTTCCTATCGAAAGGACAGGAATTGTTTGTCTCCACCCATTCTTCAATACAGTCCTCGCAGAACGTCTGTAGACAGCACTGGGCGACCACTGGACAGCAGAAAATGTCCTGACATATGCTGCAGGTTAGTTCAGCTCTGTCATTTTCTGATAAATTGACGAAACGATCTACTTCATAGCCAGGCATTTTATGATCTACGTGGAACTTTAATGAAATGCTTTGAAAACTGCGTAGATCAGTTGAAACATTTAGTGAAACAATATGTTCCAGGAATGTTTTTATATGACTTCCTTTTAATTCATAATAGGAAAAGTCTCAATCATTTAAAGAATTTCACAACAATTACGTAACTTATATTAATAGCAGGATGAATTTAAAATATTTTATCTATTCATTGCTTTATTGGAAAATAGTAGAAAATCATCAATAATCAAGCATGATCATGTTATGAAATAGCTTGGAACAGTGTGACAGTAATGCTGTCCAAATCAAAACTGATAAACGACCCGCACGTGTGTTCAATACCAAACACACTGAAGTATGGGAAGACAAACTACGATTTTTGATAATAATCAATTTTATCAAATTTTATAGAAATATTCTGAAGATGGGGCAACCCATTGAATACAGTCCCGACGCAAGTGTCCCTCAGCTCCGCAGTTATAACACGTACGGGTATCGGAGCTCTCTCTCTCTCTTCGGTAGTCGGCAACGGCTACTAATGTGTCCATTACGACCGCAATTATAGCACCTCCGTTCTGTGCTCAAAGTAGCTCTACTCATATAACTGTTGGAATTTCTGTGACTACCAACTGTTGTCCAATCTGATGGTTCGTCACTAGAATCTGATTCTGAATCAGCCCTTGCATTTTGGAATAACTGTTTACCATTATATTAGAAGTTATATTATTTTTCGAGTGAATTTTTACTTACAAGCAAATTATTTTTTTCAAAGGTTATATTTTTAACGCTTTGAGTTAATTCTTGAATAGTTTTGAGGAAATTCTCTTTTTCTGACTTTAATTCACGAATTTCTCTCAGAAGCGACTCTTCACTTGAATTCTGAGCACTGGAACCCACAGCATCTCCAATTGCTTGAGTAGTAGTGGGAGTGGCGCTCATTGAATCACTTTGTTTATCCTCTGATTCTTCATTTCCCTGTTTATAAAGTAAACTAAATTAAAATTGATCTTTATGTATTATTGTCTACCACATTCAATTCTGTGGTTACAGGCATTTCCATCTCTCGATTAATCTGATCATCAGAATTAATCTAGTGAGAAAAACATTAGAACCGTGAATTTGAAAATTAGATGATCATGTTAACCCCTATTTGCTGGGTTAATTCCTGAATTGTTTCAAGGAGATTTATATTTTCTTTCTTCAAGTCACTTATCTCGTCACCAGCCTCTTTAACGAGACCAAGTAAAGTTTGAATGCAGTCGTGAATAGACTTGAATGGATATGAGATAAAACATTTATCGCAAGTTTTCAAACTGTAAGTGCAGTTCATTGTGTGATCGTTTAGGTTCTCCAACATCACTACCTCTTGGCAGCCATTTTCGATGTATTCGCATTCAATTTGCAGTTTGTTCAGCATATATGATAATAACCCTGTCAAAATATTAGAACCTAATTGTCAATACCTTGGAGGTTGACCAAGAGTGGATTTTGTTAATGGCTTTCTATCAAAAGGACAGGTATTGTTAGTCTCCAACCACTCCTCAATACAGTCCTCGCAAAACGTCTGTAGACAGCACTGGGCGACAACTGGACTGCGAACAATGTCCTGGCATATGCTGCAGGTCATCTCACCTCGGTCAGTTTCCGATAGGCTGGGAAAACGATTTACTTCATATCCGGGCATTTTTTATCTAGATCAAGTTGGCCTAGACAAAATAAATTAGAAACAATTACGCATCAGTTGTTTTATAACACCTGATATTTGATAAATAGTGCACTTGTTACCATAGTTATAATTGATCTTATTTATGCAAAATTGATTAATTGCATTGAAAGTTTAATCTATTGATACCTCTAATGACAAAAAAAACTTGCAACATACATAAAAGTAAGCCAATAAGTACAACTTCCAGTAAACTTTAATTTCACTTTTTCAAATATAATATATATGAAGTCATTGAAAAAAATCACGATGGTTAAATAATCCAATAAAATGGTTTTGCAAGCTCATGTTATGAAATAGCTTGGAACAGTGTGACAGTAATGCTGTCCAAATCAAAACTGATAAACGACCCGCACGTGTGTTCAATACCAAAGACACCGAAGTATGCGAAGACAAAGCACTGCCACTTTCCCGGATATCTTTTGGCCAATTGTTTCTTCAGTTGAGAAGACATTTCGGTCAAAGTGTCCGACTTTTCGATCGCCGAAAACGTAATCTTTTTGACGTCGGATATCATACTCTGTTTCATATCTGTTCTCAATATTTGTATCTCGCGTTTGATTTTACCGCTTCTGAAACGTTGCCGCAATTGTTCGACATTTAACTGTAATCAAGAGTAGGTTTTCAGTAAAATGTCAGAAACTTTCTGAAAAATTACTTACGAATTGCGTTTTGTATAATTCAATGTGAAGTTCGCCGAATTTGAGCTTGATAAGGTGACCCATCTCGTACGTGTAGTACGATTTGATTGGCTTCTGGTGGCTGGCTATGCAGTGCCACCGACTGCCATACTCTTGGTTTAATTTCTCGGCAATGCTCTTGCAAACTACGAAAAGGCTGTTGTATTCCTTGATTTCTCCCCTAACTATTGACATGACCTTTGTTGTCATTTCCTTGCTCAGATCGTTCTGGGTTATTTCAGGTGTCCAGAGAAATTTTCTAGCTTGGTTGAAAATTTCCTGTTCAGAAATCTTTCAAAATAAACAAGTTTAATCAAGTTATCTTTTCAGTTTTATCAAGTTAGAATGTTTTACATCTGAGCTGAAAATAACAGTTGGTTTCGGATCAGTTTTGTTGATAATCGAGGTCTTTGGCTGAAAATTAATTAATAATTTTTGTATCTCTTTATGAAAAATATCGGAAATTTACCGAAAAAATACTCGGTTTCGATGTTTTTGACTGTTGTTCAACACTTTGAGACAATTCCTGAATAGTTTTGAGAAAATTCTCTTTTTCTGACTTTAATTCACGTATTTCTCTTAGAAGCGACTCTTCCCTCAGAATCTGTGCACTGGAACTGACGGACTGTACTCTCGTCGGAGTAGTGGTGATGGGACTGACAGCCACTGAAGCGCCGGATCTTCGCTTAAGTGAATCGATCTCTTCGTTCGCCTTTCGGTTCAATTCGAGTAAAGCTCTGATACAGTCGTGAGAAGACTTATCCGGGTATTCGACGAAACACTTTTTGCATTTCTTTTTCAACTTTTCCACATTGTATTTGCACTTGATCGTGTGCAGGGTCAAATTCTCCAGGAGCACAACCTCTTTGCAACCCTTATCCTTGAAATCGCAGCGAATTTTCAACTTACCTAGCATGTTCATCATTACCCTGTTTAATTTGACTTGAATTAGCCTGGTTGTTTGATTTTTCGATTGATAATGTTACCTTGGTGGTTTGGTCAGTGCGTTAGATGTGAGGGTTTTCCTATCGTAAGGACAGGTATTGTTTGATTTGAGCCAATCGTTGATACAGTCCTCGCAAAATGACTGTAGACAGCACTGGGCGACCACTGGACAGCAGAAAATGTCCTGACATATGCTGCAAGTCAATTCAGCTTTGTCATTTGGCGATAGGTTAACGAAACGTTCGACTTCATAGCCGGGCATTTTTTATTCAGTGCTCTGAACCCAACCCTTTGTTTTGTTTTGTGTTTATGATTGCTATCAGAATATAGACAAAAGGGAAGTAAAACTTTAATAGAGTATTGATTTCATTGAATTATGATATTATGTATTAAATTAACACTGAATTCAATGACTCTAGGAATGAGTTAGCACATTCTTTGAATAATTCAATGACATAATGAGTGAGTCAGGTGATTACGCTAAGAAAACGACATACCTTCAAATTTTTTGGATGTTGAACTTTTTCTATTGAATTTCTTCTTGTTTAGTGAGGAAACTAGGTTAAGAGTCAGTTTTATTTGATTGAGCTAGTTAAAATAACAAATTTAATTTGATGTTTGATGAACTAGGTTATATAATTTTCTACTTATTGTCACTTTTCAACGCAAAAATGTTTTTTTAATTTATTACTTTTTGTCTCAAATCTCGAGTAAACGATAGTTTCTTTGACTACCAATTGATTACACCATAAGTTGTGATCAAAAGTTACTTCACTTTTATTGTACTTTAATCTGGTTTTCAGTTTTTTTTCAGATAACAAACAAAAGGCAAACAAAGAGTGTTATTGACATTTTATTTTTGTATTTGTTCCTGGTTTCAATTTAATCTAGTTTCTATCACAAGATTTTACCTTGATCATCACCTATTCAGAAGTTAAATACGTGAAAAATAGTCCTAAAAGTGCGCTTGGTTGAAATAGCATGGTGAACATATCACTTAGCGAGCAATTTCTTGAGCCGATTGGTGTGTTGTCTGACCTTATGCTCAGCCCTTTCCGATTCAGAGGCTATCCTATCGATGATAGGTATCTGACAATTGACTTCTTCGCTCATATTTAGTGACAACTTCTTGAGCCTCTCGACCCCCAAATCAATTTCCAAGAGGTTTCTGTCGATTTTAGCCTCGATCACATCATCATGCTCACTTGAATCCGGGCCTTTCCTCGATGTTATCGGAGAGGCCTTCGAATTGCGTCTGTCGTTCCCATCAAACAAATAGTTTTCGTTGCGTTTGACTCCATTTCCATCTGATTTCTTCGTGAAGTAGTTCTTCACTGACTCGAAGACAGACCTCTTCCTCTTCAGCTCTTTCTCAGTGTAGTCGAGGTTAGCGTTGATTGACTCGAAGTAGTCCTCGACTCCAGACAACTGTTCCTTCTGTCGGATCAGCTCTTCAGCGGTTTTTGCGCCAATTCTCTCGCTTTCGGTAATCAAACCCAACGTCTTGTGCGTCGACTCCAACGCCTGTTGCTCTAATTTGAGCCTTTGGTCCAGCAATTGACATGAATTTTGACCAAGATCACATTTAACAAAACCGTTTTTCGCTGCCATTTCAGCAAGATAACATTAAACTTCAATTCAATAAATGATCTAGTTAAGATACTAATAAATTCAATTGTTGACCTAGCTAGATAAATAATGAGAAAAGAAAATGCTAGAACAAATTTTTCCAATTATTGTTTTTGCTAGCTCAACCCTGAAAATAAACATGCAAAAAAGTCGTGTAATCTTGTTGAATTTAATTTTCTTGAGTGAGACGATTGACGTCATTAGTATAATATTAAATGATCAATGCAATTGATTTTTTGCTAGATATAAAACAATGTTGGATAGAATATATTGATCGAGGAATCGATAATTCAGATTTTCAAATGAGACGGCAAACTATTTGCTCCAATTTTTTCCTGTGTTTTGTTTTTAATTCATTGAATTAATTGCATAACAAATGCTATAAATCTATGAATTCTATGTCAAAAGCGGAACAAATATACAGAAAAATAGTACAAAAAGTTTTTTAACGCCTGTCCTGTGCTGTGCTCTGCACTGAATTTCCACATCAATAGACACTTTTATTAATGACTTAATGTTAGGTTAATAAAAAAATTACTCCTGGCTAATTTATTATAGCTGTTATCTTGCTATGAATTTATTGTAAATCAATTTTAATCCCTTAAAATATTGGGCAATCCCTCAAACATTTTGAGGGTACGGGAGGCCTAACCCTCGTGATTAGGACGCAAACAAAATATGATCAGGAGACAAATCACGCTATTATGACCTTGCGTCACTTTCCGTTAATAAATAAACAACCAAAAGTCTATTGAACCTGTTCAAATACAATGTTATAGATTGAGGTAGGTAAACATCTTGTTCATATTTTTGAAATTATAGAATTTATTCAAGTTTTCGATCATCACGACAATAACCTTGATACTTTTTCGTATAATTTTGATTTTAAATCTGATCTACCATGTTGATTAATTTTATTTATAGATAATTTTAAATAAGGTTTGAATAAACTGTTGTTTACTGTAACCTTGTTTTTGAATTTTGCGTAGTATTTGATACAATCAAAGCTCTTGGTTAAGCCATTCCTTATTTTTAATTATTTTGGGGGAATATTAAAATAAATATTTGAATTTAACAAGATTAATTTTCATTAAATTGAAAAATTATTGAAAATTTTCAATTAAACACGATAAAACAAGGTGATTTAATTTTGAAAATTGAACATCAACTAATTTAACCTGTACAAAAAAATCACTCCACACACTCATATTAGTGTGAGTCCATAAAATCGACAATAAATCTGAACGTAATTTATGTATAGTTTCAGAGTTTACGCTGAAATCCACTGAAACCTTAACGTAAATTCAAAATACTATTCATATATAACGTCAACAAAAATCGTGTCAAACGTTAGAGTGTTTTACGTCAATGTATTTGAAGGCAAACATTGAATGACTTTTCAGTCTATGAATGGATTGTAAGCCAAATGTGTTTTTCAAACACAAAACTGATATCCAATTGAAATAATGTTTAACTCGTTTAACACTAATTCGTGACACTATTTAACGATTAGTTTATTAAATATTAATTAAATTTATTAATAAATTAGTGTTTAATAAGGGATTAAAAAAAATGCCGAAAAAAGTAAACAAAAGTTTTTTTTGATTTGATTTTACGTTTGAATTGTTTTTTCAAAAATTATTTCAAAAATGAGTTAAAAATGATTTGAATTTTGTTTTGTTTTTAATTTTTAAATCAGTTTTTCATTAATTTATTTAACGATTGAATCAATTGTTCCGAAGAAATGTCAGCCGAAGAGAGACTAGAAGTGGTTAACAACAGCCAAAGACACCGCAAATTTGGTCACCAAATGAGCCGTTTGTCCACATCTTTGGCCGAAGACCTGGACTTCAGGCCATCGATGACTACCAATGAGTCGATTGGCTGTCAGACAAACGGCGAAGAAGTTCTTCAGCCACTGGTGTCGACACCCATCCAACCGATGGCTAAACTAAATCAAAGACCGAATTCAATACTGAAGACGAGTAGTCATCACAAGAGGTCCTGTTCTACAGGTATTGACACTTCTCTTAACGTCTTGTACTCTAAACGGGTAACCAATCCGTGAACTCATTGTCGAAGACTTTGACCACAATTTGTGGTAAACATTGACTCAAGTCTTGAGTCGTTTTCTGAAATTTTTCGGTAATTTCACCGAAAGTTTCGGTATTTTATCGGTTTTTCTGTTGAAGTGTAAACCCATTTCGTTAGGCCTTCCTCTGAGTCGACCCATAATTAGACTAAAAGAGTGGTATTTGTCTGAAAAAGGATTGAATTTCATAACAACTTTTCCCTGTAATCCAGGAACTAATTGAGTCATTGATTCACACCTTTCCCACTATAAACAGTAATTTCAAGCGAAAGCCTATCCCCTGACGTGAAAGAGTGGAGTCGTTCCTCATTTTCAGCACTGATTTCATAATTGAGTTATTTATTTGTCTTTTGATTAAATGAATAATTCATTAAAACAAATAAACAATTCATACATATCTTGCACTCAATTCTCGAAACAATTTTTTTTCCTTTGAATTAATGTTTAAAACAAATATTTATTTCAACAAAAATCTCGTCTCAAATGTCAAGGCCTTCGACCGTCTGTTCCCCGCCTTCTGGGGATCACCAGTCGTCCCCAAAAGTCCGGTCCTTTTCACTGATTTCATAGATTTTTATACATTTTTTTTTATAGATTTTTGTCTATAAATCAATTTTTTGTTTTTCGACTTATTTTTGATTTTTTCTAATCAACTCTTATCTCGAATTTTCGACTTAAAGGACATCAGATTCGACTCCCATTCGACGCGACATCGGATCCGACGACAAACGACAAACTGCTGTCCAATGCCTGCAATTGTCGGACAAAAAGCGTTCAAATACTGACTCCGAGCCAAGAAAAAGACGAAACAGATTTATGGCAGCCGTCGGACGGTTCCGGAGAGGCGGCCGCCGACGAGGAGGAGCCGAACACTGGCTTCAGAGGACAGGACTCTAATAAATACCGTTTTTGTAGCAAATATTGTGCCAAATGTGATAGACTTTTGACGAATTTGGGCTTTGATTATACGAATAGCTCATATAAACAGCCGGTGCCCGACAGTGGGGGCGACTACGAGGCTCAGCACAACCCCCGGTCCTGTAATTACTACTACTGCAGCGATTGTGATATCGATGGGGTCGCCACCGGTGGCCACAACTGTAGTCATTACCGAAATCAAAGTACTGTCGTCTCCGATAACCTCAGCCTCTATTCAATTCATATGGAAAAGGATTTCAGGTCTGTCCCCAACTTTTTGACCCCTTTTCGAGGGTTCGGGTCCCCAGTTATGACCGGTTTTTGTCTCGAATTGAATTTTATTTCAATTTTTAATCTATTTTTCACTCATTTTAAGGCTTTTTCTGATTATTTTTATTAACGAAAAAACGCCTTAAAATCCAATCAATTGTTTTCCGATTATATTAGACTATAATTCCCGGTATTTTCCGGACCCGACCCGCGAGTAATAAAACCCAAAAACAAAAACTTATTCTGTGCTCTGATTGACCCCCTTATGCTGGCGCTCAGGTACTACTTCCAGCATCCGTACGCCCGCCTATTCGTCGCCTATTTCGTTGTTTTCTGCAATTTCCTGATCTTCGCTGAGGACCCCCTCTCCCACTCCATACAGGAGTGCTCTATACCAGTGTTGGGGAACGTTATCTCATTTGTGGCGACAAAATATCCGCCCGAATGGCAGTGGGTTGTAGTTAAGTGTTCGCTATGGGTGTGCGCCATATTTGTCGGACTAGTCTTCGGTAAATTCATTTTGCATCACATTATTCTGCGCCGTATGTTGAGGTTGAAGATGTTCCGGGACGAGTGCGGCACCTGGATGATCATGTTTATGACCGTGTTCATATCCTGCTATTTCTTCTCTATCGCCTACAACTGTCTGCTGGTGTGGGGCCACCCCCGGGCCCACCTCTACGTCATAACCACGTATATGGGTATGACTTACGCCAATTTCATGAAAGTGGCCGCTTGTGGAACTTGGCTAGGTGATTTTTTCACGGCCTGGATGATCACCGATATGATGCTTCAGGATAACTTGTATCCAGGTATGTGCGTCTTGTTCAATTTAATGTTATTTTTAATTGATTAATTAAAAGTTTAACCTTGATTGAGTTTTCCTTATCTTTTTCAATTGACCTTGCATGATTTTACCTAATTATAGAATTCTATAATCGATTGAAAAATTTTTATTCTGAACTTTGAATTCAAAAAATGAATTTTCAGTTATTTTTCTTGAAATGAATTCAAGAATTCTTTTGAAGCGAAAAATGTCTTTAAATTCAAAAATAATTTTTTTATTTTAATACAAAAATCTGTATTTGAGTCAAAACTTACGCAAAAAAAAATCTATAAATTCTTTAAAACAAAACTATTATATAAACTGAAGGTTGGGCTCAAACGCTGCGCTCCTTTTGGCACAAACACACGAATATACGTATATTTGTGTTCTGGTCGGGTGCTATCGTGATCGCGGCACTGGTCATCACCTTGATCGTCACAGATCTGATATCCTGGGACACAATTAACAAGGATTTCATAGCCAGCACAGAGTTGTCGCGCGCTTTCCTCGCCTCCTCTATACTATGTATGGATCTCCTGATCGTTATGCAGGTAATTGTCGGATCCCTTCACCTCTTTTCGGGGAATCCCATTATAAACTCATTTTGTGTGAATTGTTTTGTAATTTTGTTTACGTTTTTTGTCAAGGATTGGGATTTTCCTCACTTTGTCTGCGATCTGAACATAAAATTACCCGGTTTTCTACAGTCCTCCTATACCTTGAAATTTTTCAAAAAGTCCCTGAAGTTTCCCGAAATGGTTTTCGCGATAACAGGTATTGTTTTCTATTGTTTTTCATTTGAATTGATCTAAAAATTAGTTATTTTAACCATTATTTTTGGGCACCGGTAGGCAAATGGTTTAACTACGGGATAATAGTCGGGGTAATGATGTTAGACCTGAATATGTGGAAGAATCAGATCATATACTATCCGCCCGATTACGGCCAATACGTCGACCCCCTATACCATAAGGTCTATACGGTATTGGACGCCGACCTCCTGTCCACCCGCAACGCCACCCTTTGGAACTACACGACCCGTTCCTCTCAGCTAAACCCGGATACAAACCAGACGTTTATTGAAAGCGATTTAGTCATAAACAGCCGGTATTTGGGTTACCCGGCGTTCATCAAAGCGATGGCTTTCCTCCCCATCGCAGCCGGTATTCAATAAAATCACTATTTTTTGTGAAAATATCACTAATTTTCGGCTAATTTATAGGTTTTATACTGTTTTTCACACTTATCTACCAATACGGACGGTTCCCCCCGAAGACGGACGTATCGGCCGGCGGTCGACTCAAGAAACGGCACAGCAGTTGGCGCCGAGAGCGGAGGGACAGCCGTCTGGGCGGCTATATATCCTGGAGAGGTATCACCATTTATGGGGGCAATACTGCGTTCCGGAAGAGTGATTTGATTGGTTGAAAAGTGCGGTTCGATTAGACTTTTGATATTTTCTTTCCGGTTATTTGTCCGGTAATTATTGGCCGGAAATTTTTTGCCATTGATTTTGAGTTTTTGTTTAATAGTTTTTTGTTTAGTTTTCGGCCAATCGGTGCGTAAACTAAGGGGTGTTTCCCCTGTTTTATGTGATTACGTACCGATCGGACGGACTGTTATTCAGTTTTTTTTCGTCATTTTTCTTAATTTATTTGATTTTTATAAATATTTTTCATAACTTTCGGTCAAAACACTGATTGAAACGAAAGCCCAGAAAAAAGCGTATAATATATAAAGTGCTGTCCATTCAGTCGAAACACTTTCAGCCGAAATACGGTTTAGTTTTATCCGGTTTTTCAGTCGGACATCGAATTTGTTTAGAGATTAGTTTTTTTCAAATGATTTATATTTTCTTAAAAAAAAACACTTCATATCCGGGTATACCTGTGCTCTCAATTTGTAAGGACCGGTAGTTTTGTCAGAAGAATAGTATTTTATGGAAACACTTTTCGTAAGATTTTTATATCGAAAGTAGTGTTTAAATAGTGTTTAAAAAGTGATTTTAGATAATATAGGGGACAGACATCCAAAGTCAAAGTGCTATCAAATGAACTGAAATTTAGTTTTAATTTTTGTATTTATTTCTAATGCAATGAATTACAAGTCATTAGTTTTTTTCGCTGTTTTTTGCAGAAGTGTTAAACATTTGCACAGAATTTGTTGTAAATATTTTGTATAGAAATTAGAGTTTTGAAGAGATTTTATATAAAATACTAAATAATTGTATGAATTCTCTCAATATTTTCCTTTAGTTTAATGTCTTTTATTTCAGTCATTTTTTACACACATTTTGCCATCAATTCAATGGATTCTATTGTTATTATAAATCTATTGAACAAATCTATAAGTCATTGTCTATAAGCAGATAACAGTCGGGTATTACTATTTGACTGCCATTTGAATTGAGTTTTATTGTGTTTTTGGTTGAAATTACTGTGAATTTTGTCATTGAATTCAGTGACAAAATCCATGTTTTCATTAAAAACGTTATAATAAACACAAAATAAATATTCAATTCATTAACGAATTTCATTGTATTGTTATCTGAGAGTAAAACATGTGAACCATATTTCGCTCTGACCTTCAATTCTGGCCTCAAAACAACTTTTAGACCCTTTGAACACATTTTACGCCCATTTTTGGCCTGAATTAGAACTGAACCCCTGGTTTTCCCCCCATTTTCTTGAGATCTGATATAAATGTTAATTATTTAAAAATATATATTTATTATTAAAAGAGAGTATTCTTTAAGGATATTATGTTTTGTATCAAAGCTTTTATCGAAAATTATTTATCAAAAAAATTGTTATATTCTTAGAGAATATTCTGTCCTCTCTTTGAGCTCAGGATTGGCTCAAAATATATTATAAAAAAAAGTTTGAATTCAAAGACATTTCTCAGAAATTGTGATCAAAACAAATGATAAGACTTTTTATGAAAAAAATATTTGTTATGAAAACGATTTGAGTTTTGAATTGGATTTTGTTTTTTCAATAAATTCTATACTTTTCTAATAAATTGTATGCAAAACGAGATTTGATTTTCAATTTCAATAATAATTTTGTTGAATAAAAAATGTTATCTTTTTTCTCTACTTTTCTTGGAATAAATTATTTGATTCTATGAATAGTTTATTATCTAAATATGTTACCATTGATGTCCACATTATTTATATCAAGGTAAGTGATTGATAAATGAATTATGAATTGATAAATTTCAATCTATTTAATTTATTATGGAAAATGAGTAAATATTTTTCAGCATACAAATAGTTGTTTGTAGTTTTCATTATCTAGATTAAATTTTGAATATTGCACGCAATTATCACAATATTGATTCTGGGGAATATTATCTTATTTAAATATGAATGTATTTCTTAATTTCATTTCACCTTGTCAAGACTTTGCTCAGTTTATTTCGAGATGGGTTGGGGTTTCTTAGGATTGATAACGTGCTCGAAATTCTCCAGCAAGATAAGTAACTTCAACAGGGCAGTTGCAAGGTCGATTGTGGTGTTTCGCAAACCAAATGTAAATTATGCTAATATCGTTATCAAGTCAAATTATTTTTTTCAATTGATCTAGCAAAATGGTTTCTGCGGGTTTGAGCATCAATTGTTCCGAGTATTAGTTGAGGGAAATGTCTACAAATTCAATGTTACAATGAAGCAACTTGATAAAAACACAGCACCATGGGATGTCTTGAAAAATTCTACGGTAGTAATTTGATCAGACCATGATATTTGAAATTTTTGCGATAATCTAGGAATACGATTTATACCTTGGATTCTCGGAGCTTAAAACTTCCGGAACCAAGACCAATGCGCAATGGTTTGCAGAGGATTACCAAATGTGCATATTGCATTATTTGTTAACAAAAACACCAAGCTTATTGAATATCATGAGAATATTCTCCCTTTT
>JAQIXV010000655.1:0-22552 GCA_034700625.1 Tectocepheus velatus
TTTTGTAACCCCATTGAAAAAGCATTGAATCTTATAATCCAATAGGTCTATTATCCTAAAAAGTGTCCAGTCCCTTTCGGGTGATCTCATCCAGTACTCACTGTATATGCATATTGAACAAGACGTTGAATTGCGTCCAAGCGTTAAAATACTTAAAATTGATTAATAAGGACAAATAATTATTATGAGAGTACAGTTTTTAATGAAAATAAAAAGCATTTATTAAATATTTAAATTATCACGATGAATCCGATCCATTTCAGGAACCATCTCCAAATAATCACCTTGGTGATCATCATACTCGATTTTGGCTTGGCTATTATCTTCTATCCTGTCATATTCAGTGAAAACTGTGTAGTGATTAGTGTAGAGGTAGTCGTCGTAAATGTCTTCCTTTCCATGTTCTTGGTCATCTTCAATATCGTCATAGATGTCATCTTCCTCACGAGATTTAACCTTGCTATTCTTAGCCTTCTGCCTTCTCAACATGAGCATGGCAAATATAAGTGATATAACCAGGATTACCAGCAATACAGCCAAAGACAATATAACAACAGTTGACGTCTGTAGTGAACTATCACTTAATTGATCCGATCTCTCGCCGTAGACCCGGATGTAATCGAGGTCAAAACTGGGTGATAGCCAGGTATCAAAGTCTTGGTCTTTTAGAGGAGGCATTCCCTGGTCTTCGGGTGCGAAACAGCCGACCCCTACATGAAAGATAATATTGAACTCCCGGTCAAATGGAAGATAATATGGGTTTTTGGTTGCATTTAAGGCTCTTCCAAATTGATCCTGAGTCTGATTAGCTTGGTAAATTGTTTGATTATTAATAAACCAGCGGATATTTGTACTGTTCCACTCAAACCCATAAACTTGGTACTCGCCGTGGCTCAGGTCAAAACATTCCACGTGATCTAGCGATTGTCGTTTACCATGATGCAAGCTAGTATAAATTTCGCTCTCGTTGTAAAGCCTTACAATTTCTACTTGACCATGATGTTTGCCTGTGCCACATTTGCCTCGGTAGGTGTACATTACCATGGCAGCGTGTATTTGCATTCCAATAGGTTTCCTTGCTCGAATTTCCACCCGGGCATTTTTGAAGCACTTAATTGTACCGATTGTAGCTCCGGAGTAGTTATAGCCAAGAATGAATTCGCGATTCACCTTGAGCATTATAGTTCCGTTTGTAACTTCATAGTTTCTCTCAGAGTTGCAGCTTTTTCCTCTTGGACTGAATTGTTCTAGTTAAAATATTTTAATCAAGCTAAAATTAATTGAATTTTGAACTCACTTTCGCAAATATCATCATTTGACTTGATGAACCAGTTTTTAAGATCCAGGTCATTGCCGTTGAACTCATCGCTCCATATTAGACCATGGTCACATTTTATTGAATTCGTTGATATAATCAAGATAATAGTTAAGTGCATGGCAAACATGATTTTAATCCATTAGTTTTGAAATTTTACTCCATTCTGATATTATTCCTGACAATTATTCACATCCTGCTACGTAATACTTTTACCTTGTACGTCAAATGATTTGCAAAAAAATATCAAGGATTGTACAATAAAACTAGTGAAAATGTCAAAAAATGTCAGCTTAGTTGATTTCTAGGAGTTGAAATTGAGCAATAATTGAAATATTCAAGGACAGTTTTAAAGGTTAAAAAGATAGAGCTTGCTTGAATTATGAACTGTAATCTTATGGAAAATTAAAATGAGTCTCATAGAATGTTAACATGCTAGATTAATTTGGACAAATTTGACTCAACTAATATTTTGAAAAATGAATTAAGTTCAACGAATATCTTGCCACAAGAAAAATGTTTATTTAGTAAATAAAGTAAGCAAAAATTTATATTAAAAAAATACAGTAAAATAGTTTTAAAAATTTCATAGAAGCAATTTTAATGAAAATTTTGAAATTTTGAAAAATGGTTAAAATGATGAAAAAAAATTAATTCAAAAATAATTTTTAGTGTCGATATTGCGAGGTGTAATATTTTCACAATCACCGAGCATCTTTAGGTAATATCCCTCCTTTTTATTTTTAATTGGGCAACAAGGGTCCTTGGCAGTCATTTCAAGGTAATCACCTTGCTCGTCATCCATGATATCGTAATTGCTGAGAACTGTGTAGTCGTTAGAGTAGTGGCACATGTCATAAACGTCATCATAGTTTCCAAGTTTGTCGTCTCTCACGTCATCGTACACTTCCTCTGAATGAGCTTGCTTATTCCTAATCAACCTTTCTCTCAGCTTGAACATTCCATATATCAGCGAAACCACCAAGGTAATCAGAACAAACAAGACTATGGTTAAAGAAATAATGACTTTGGTTGATGATTCCAGATTATCTTGATGAAAGGTTCCATTTAAATTACCAAATACCCTGATATAATCAATATCAAGATGGGGTGATAGCCAGGTATGGTAGTCTTGGTCAGTTAGGGCAGGAAATACTTTGCCGTCGGGTGCGTAACAGCCGACCCCCGTATGGAACAGAATATTGAACTCCCGATCGAATGGCAGATAATAGGGGTTATCCGTATCATTGAGGGCTCTACCAAATTGATCCTGAGTCTGATTAGCTTGGTAAATTGTTTGGTTATTAATAAACCAGCGAATATTCGTGTGATTCCACTCAAACCCGTAAACTTGGTATTCATTGAGGTCGAGGTTGACATTTTCTAAATTATCCAGCGTCTTTCCTATTGCATGGTGTAAGCTAGTCCAAGCAACACTCTCATTGAAAAGTCGGACAATTTCTACCTGACCATGATGTTTCCCTGTTCCACACTTGCCTCGATAAGTGTAAATGACCAAGGCCGCGTGCAGTTGTACCCCAATTGGTTTCCTAGCTCTTATTTCTACTCGGGCATTTTTGAAACACCGATTTGAACCAATTGTAGCACCGGTATAGTTGTGGCCAAGAATTTGTTGTCGTCTCAGCAGGAGCTGTAAAGTTCCATTTGTAACTTGGTAGTTTTTCCAAGCATTACAGCTCTTTCCAATTGGACTGAATTGTTCTAGAACATTATTTGAATGGTTAATGGTTCAAAAAAAGTTATCAAGACACTTACTTTCACAAATATCGTCATTACCCCTGACGTGCCAATTGTCAAGATCCAGGTCATCACCATTGAACTCATCGTTCCATATAAGACCCTGATCACAATTAATTAATTTGATTGAAATGAACAAGATTAATAATTTAATTGAAAACATTTTTGTCGGGAAAACATTCGATTGTGTTATGAAATAGTTATGAAAGGTTTTGATATCCTGATAAAAAACGTCAAAATTAACTTCCTTGCTAAGGATAATTTAAACCACAAGATAATTCAAAAGAAATTATTAAATTTCACAAAAGCATCCTGATAATCTTTATAGAGATGTAGCTGTTTTGACTTTTCTGGTAAAAGATCAATTTATTTTCCATTTAAAATGATATTTTTGCAACCTGTACAATTTGAAAAAATTTAACTTTTATTAAAACTTTAAGTTATAAAATATATTATGGTTTAAGAGAGATTGTCACTTTTTAAAAATTACCTTGAAGAAAATGAGAAACCGCGCTTGATAAATTCACTTGATAAAATAAAATTTATTTGTACTTTAATTTAAATTGCTTTAATAAATTGATATATTTTGCATGATAAAAAAATTGAAAAGTATATGCATATTGACCAAGCGTTAAAATACTTAAAATTGATAAGTAAGGACAAATAATTATTATGAGATTACAGTTTTTAATGAAAATAAAAAGCATTGATTAAATATTTAAATTATCACGATGAATCCGATCCATTTCAGGAACCATCTCCAAATAATCACCTTGGTGATCATCATACTCGATTTTCCCTCCGTTTTCAACCATTTCCAAATAATCATCATGCTTATTATCTTTAAGCATCTCATAATTATTGGGAACACTGTTTATGGTGTAGTCATTAGAATAGTCGCACTCGTCATAGACCTCATCCTTTCCAAGTTTATCGTCATCAATATCATCGTAGAAGTTTTCCGTTTGAGCTTGCTTAATCCTCATTGCGCGCCTCTTCCACATAACCATGGCATAAATCAATCCGATAACCAAGATAATGAGTATTACCAAGATGTGTCCCAAAGAAATTATGACCATAGTTGACGAACTCATTGGGCTATCAGTTAACTGATCAGGCATTTCCCCAAAAACCCTGATATAGTCGACATCAAGACTGGGTGATAGCCAGGTATCATAGTCTTGGTCAGTCAAGTCTGGGAATACTTTGCCGTTGGGTGCGTAACAGCCGACCCCCGTATGGAACAGAATATTGAACTCTCGATCAAAGGGCAGATAATAGGGATCTTCCGTATCGTTTAGACCTCTCCCAAATTGATCCTGAGTCTGATTAGCTTGGTAAATTGTCTGGTTGTTAACATACCAGCGAATATTCGTGTGATTCCACTCAAAGCCATAAACTTGATAGTCGTTGAGATCCAGATCAGTATTTTCGAAATTATCTAGAGCCTTTCCTTTTGCATGGCTCAAACTAGCCCAAATCACACTCTCATTGAATAGCTTGATAATTTCTACTCGGCCATGGTGTTTTCCTGCGCCACACTTGCCAGGGTATGTATACATGACCAAGGCGGCGTGTAATTGTACTCCAATAGGTTTCCTTGCGCGAATTTCTACCCGGGCATTTTTGAAACACTGAATTGTTCCAATTGTAGCCCCGGTAAAGTTATGTCCGAGTATTGGTTGGCGTTTGAGCCAGAGCTTAACAGTTCCATTAGTAACTTGGTAGTTTTTCCAAGCGTTGCAACTTTTTCCAATAAGGCTAAATTGTTCTGGAACAAAATTCCAAACTTAATTCTTTATTCAACAAGATTATTTTGAAACTTACTCTCGCAGATGTCGTCATTAGCCTTGACATACCAGCTGTTTTGATCTAGGTCATTTCCATTGAATTCGTCGCTCCAGATGAGACCTTGCTCACAGCTGACAAGTGCGATCAAAGTGATCTTGATAATGTATTTGAGTGAAAACATTATTTAGTTGTTGAAGTCTTTTGCGTTGTGCGTAATAATGAAAAAATATTTTCCTCTCATATCCTGATAAAACATTTTATTGAATTTTATTTCCATGCTCAAATAGTCCGACTCCTTTATTGGATGAATTTTTTTAGTCAGGTTTTGCAACTTTTTTTTAATTGTAGAAGCTTTACCTAGATGTTTTGATTACTTTTATGTTATTGTTGAAGTATTGAAATTATAAACTGTAAAAGTTTAGAAAATGAAAGTAATTTTATTATAAAATTGCAAGAGCATTCAATTTGGAGCCCATTTAGATCCGGTATTTTTCATTTGTTTTTAAACATTTTATTTTTAAAGTAAAACCTTAAACAATTCAGCATGGTTAATCAAATATCAGACACTTTTAATTAAAAACAAAATTATTAAAAAACTTATCGGTCTGTAGTTCCAAATTGTACATGTTAATTTTTAAAATAAATTTGCAAGATAATTAATGGCTAAAATTACAGTTTTTAAAGTATTGAAAACTAACTTATATTTTATAAAATAATTTATCAAGTTAATTTAAATCCTTTTCATGATGTAATTTTATAATTCAATAATAAAATTCTAGGTAATTCAGATAGGAATAGAACAAGGATATTCAAAACAGGATGATTATCAAGGATATCAAACATGAAATTAAACGTTGAATCCGTTAAATAACCAAAACTTTATTTTAAACAAAATATGAATTTAATAAAATTTATCATCAAGATCATTTTGATCAAACTTATCAATTGTGAACTTGGTCTCATCTGGAGCGATGAATTTGATGGAAATGAGCTGGATTATAACAACTGGCACGTCCGAGGCAATGACGATATCTGTGAAAGTAAATTTTCAAAATGAACTTGTTGAAAAATCTATTCTCAAAAATTTGCCCCAGAACAATTTAGTCCGATTGGAAAAAGCTGCAACGCTTGGAAAAACTACCAAGTCTCAAATGGAACGGTGAGGCTCCAGCTCAAACGCGAACCAATCCTGGGTCACAACTATACCGGGGCTACAATTGGTACGAATAGATGCTTCAAAAATGCCCGGGTAGAAATTAGAGCAAGGAAACCTATTGGAGTCCAATTGCACGCTGCCTTGGTTATGTATACGTACCGTGGCAAGTGTGGTTCAGGCTTCCATCATGGTCAAGTGGAAATTGTCAAGCTCTTTGACAATGAGAGCGTTGTTTGGTCTAGTTTACACCATGGTAAAGGAAAGGCTCTAGATAATTTAGAAAATACTGATCTGGATCTTAACGAATACCAAGTTTATGGCTTTGAGTGGAATCACACGAATATTCGCTGGTTTATTAATAACCTGACAATTTACCAAGCTAATCAGACTCAGGATCAATTTGGGAGAGCCCTCAACGACACGGAAGACCCCTATTATCTGCCATTTGATCGGGAGTTCAATATTCTGTTCCATACGGGGGTCGGCTGTTACGCACCCGACGGCAAAGTATTCCCAGACCTAAAGGACAAAGACTTTGATACCTGGATATCACCCTCTCTTGATGTTGATTATATCAGGGTGTTTGGCGAAATACCCGATCAGTTAACTGAAATTCATCATCTGGAAAAATCAACCATGGCAATAATAGCTTTGGCTATCATTATGATTATACTTGTTATCTTGGTGTTTTCACTGATATATGGCATGGTCTTGTGGAGGAAGAGGGTAATGAAAATTAAGCAAGATCAAATTGAAAACTTTTACGATGACGTGGAGGAAGATACTCTTGCAAAGGATAACATCTACGATGAGTGCAATTACTCTAATGCTTACACAGCTTTAAATCATTACGAAAAGGTTAATGAAAATAAGCAAGGTGATTACCTTGAAATGGTTGATAATAGTGGAAAGGTTACAGAAGAAAAGCAAGGTGATTATCTGGTTATGGCTTATGTTTAAAAAGAAATTTATCATTCAAATCCTGTTATTTATTTTTGTTGTTTTTATTTACAAGCTGTAAATCTTGTAAATTATATCATTCGAATTTATTAATTATTTATTTATTTGCCCCTGGCACAAAAATTCGAATTTAGGCTTTTTCTTAATTAATGTCAGGATGAACAGCAAGTTGATTATTTAGCGATGACTTATGTTTTAATGAACCTAGTAAAATTAACCTGAAAACTCTGCTCGATCATTGAATTTTCTATTTGTTATTGTGTTGAAAACTGTAATTTTTCTAAAATAATTTGTGCATGTTTATGATTTAATTTTAGTCTTAAAACTTGAGAGTTTTGAAAAGTAAACTCTTTTTCTTGTTCATTTTACAAAACATTTAGAAAAGGTTAATCTTATTTCAAATTAATTTTAAACAAATATATTCGACTTTATTTGATTTAATTGAATAAAATCAATAAAATTATAATCAAAATAAAAAATTCAATTTTCAATTAACAAGTTTAGGCTTATCGCAAATATGATCAAGTTGAAATTTATGGCCAAATTAATCGGTAAAAGACTAGAATAGATTTTATATCAGATTTCGGGAAAATAATAATTCATTTGTTATAATAATTAATCGAAAATAAAAAAATAATTAATTAAAAAAAATTATTCTGTCCTTCACTTGAAGTTATTCGCCTCGACATCCCTTATAGGACTGGGCACTGCCTGATGGGGAACCCCAGGCTGTCCGTCGATGTTCTCGTAAGAGCCCCGACCGGAGCTTCCGTGGGTTCCGGCGAACGCCTGACTGGGACTGGAGGTCATACCTCCCAGTCCTGGGAAACCGAACGTAGAGTAGCGGCCGTTCCTCTCGTTGTAGACCCGGTAGAGTACCAGCGATGTGATGGGTCTCAGAAGTAGGTTAGTTATAGCCATGCTATTAAAAAAATAACCAAGTTATTAGGAAATCTAATAAGCTCATTTCAACGTTGACACTTACAAGACGCTAAAGCCGAACCAATTTTTATTATGACCCTCCTCGTACTTGACCCCGATTGAAATGGCGTCCATAATAATGGCCACGATGTTTATTAGAGTAGCCAAGAGCACCGGGTCGTGGGTGTCCCTCGAGTGCATCGACCACAACAGGGTCAACATGAAAAACGTGTTGTAGTAGAGGTAGGCCTGCGGCAGCCAGTCCCCAATCATTGCCCTGGTTAAATAATTTTATTTTAAACTAGCTTGGTGGATTAATTTAATTTTTAGGTATTACCAGGTTGTCAACATAAAGTGTCCAAGGAACACCGCTTTGAGCGGAGCCTCGTTAAGCATTTGGACTGCGTCCATGTCCTTTTGAAAAAAGTTATCAAGTTAAAGTTAATGTATAATTGATGGGTGAGTTTAATACAGTTTTTTACGTCCAAGACTTTAATCGCTTTGAAATGTGTTTAATACTGAAAAATATCAAAATAGTTGAAAATTTTCCAGAAATTCAATTATCAGTTGAAATGACTCACAGTTTTGTTCAGTACTTATATCAGGAGATAAATACTGTAAACAAATAAAGTGTTTGTTATTTTGATTTTGTTTATAGACTGTAACTAATGTCTAAAACGTCAACTTTTATTACTGGATCAATTCAAAACTTATTGCTGGCTTGGATTTAGCTCTATGTACTTTTGGAAATTATCTTTTTATTTAAATTTCACGATTAAAACGTTGAAAACAAATGTATTTTAAGATAAAATGTTGAAATTAAAGGTGTTTTTCAAATAAACATAACAAACATTTGCAGACAAATAACGTCAGTAGTTAAAACCTGTCATTAAAACTGATTATGCATTTTTCCAGATAAGAGCATGCGCAATTTTTGAATAATTTTTTGTTATTTCAAATCTATATTGTTTTAATTATAATGATAAGGATGAAAAAATTGGCCATTGCTGGCCAAGTTATACAAGAACAATATCAAAATACTCGTAGTCAATTGAACCTCTTTAAGGCTTTTAAGTCCATATAAGCAAGGAATAAAAGTTTCAAATATGTCTCAAATTTTATTTCACATAATTTACAGTTTTATAACTTAAAAAAATAACAAGCAAATAGTTGAACTATCTAGTAAACTTGTTTTGTAATTTGTTTATAGACTGTAACTAATGCCTAAAAATACAACTTTTATTACTGGGTCAATTCAAAATTAATTTGCTGGACGTTCGATTCAAAAATATTTTGTTAATTATATTTTATTTCACGATTAAAACAACTGTTAGCTAGCACAATTTTTGAACAAATATTTGATATTTAATACTAATTCAATTAAGAAATTGACATAAAATTATTTTAAGTTCAAATATAAATAATTAAAGTATTTTAACCAAGCTGAAAAAATTGGCCATTGATAGTTTAGTTGTATAAGAAATATCTTATCAAAATGTTCGTGATAAATTAAAATAACATAAACCAATTAATGCCATTTTAAAAATGCCTAAAAATTTTAGATATAGCTCAAAATCTATTTAATAAAAGTTAGTTTTTCAATATTAATTAGATAAACATTTCTAACTAGCTAGAAAACTTTGTCTTGCTGTAAAACTCATCTATGAACAAACAATTCAATTCAGGTGATTTGACAATATTCTTGATTATTATTAATTATGTTGAGTTGAACCTGGGTGGAAAGAGAGGAACGATCACCATGGGTAGTTTGCGATTAAATCAATAGCTAATTGAGTAAAGGAAACAAAACTTGTTTAAACAGTAAAGTTTAATATAAAAGTATATTACCACGATTCACCAGGTGATCTAGGTAATTTTTTTGTTGGATTAAATACATCTAATCAAATGAAAGTCCAGTCAATTAGCGCAAAGTCTTCCAGTCCTATCAGGAATGGGAACAAAATAAAATGAAATTTCTCTATTAAAGTCGAGATTAATTACCTTGTTCAATTCAAATTGAAATTTAGAAATAACTATTACTTACCTTTCTAGTTGAAAACTTACATTGTCAAAAATTTTTAAAAACTTTCTAAACTAGCTCAACCTTAACATTGATAATTAAATTAATCTAGCTAGAAATTTTGCCTGGTTGGACAACGTATACAAGAACAATCAATTCAAAGCTCATAGTCCTGGTGGCCGTTGTCCTTGGTTATTATTATGCTGAGATGAGATGGGGGTGGGGAGTGGTTCATAATAAGTGCATTAAAGAGGCAAATCAGGAAAGCTGATCTGGGTTCAGGCCAGCAGGGTCGGCCGAACACCATGACAGCCCGGTCTTCCAAAGACCGTTATAGCGTTGATAACGTGAAATAGCTAGAAAAGTTATCAGGCTGGACAACTTATACAAGAACAATCAATTCAATGCTAGTAGTTAGGTGGCCAATGTCCTTGGTTTTTAATGCTGAGATAGGTTCTGGCAAGTCGCATTAGCCGATCACTAAAACAGCATGGTCAACAGCATGGTGTGACAAAAAATTTATTAATCGGGTTGAAATGTATGATGTTTTTATACGCCCAATTATCCTAGAATGAAAATTAATAGAAATATTAAAAAATTTTAAAAATAAAGGTTACAGCTTTCTTACTCAATTCTTATTCGTTGATATCCAAGTTAACCTAGCTAGAAAAGTTGTCTGGCTGGACAACTTATACAAGAACAATCAATTCAATGCTAGTAGTTTGGTGGCCAAAGTCCATGGTTATTAACGCTAAGAGGACTCTGAGTTAAACCCTTGAGCATTTCATACGTGGTCAATGACAGTAACATGTTCCAGGCAGTTCGACTCCCGCAATCCGGGCAGGGAGTAGAAATTCTGCCTGGCTGGACAACTTTATACAAGAACAATCAATTCAAAGCTCGTAAGTTATGCGCTGTCCAACAGGTAGTCATAAACGCGGAGTGAAAGGCAAGGGTCAGGACAGGGGATATCAAGGGGTAATTTTAGGCAGCTGAGACAGGTTCCGCAAGTCTGTCTGCCGAACACTAAAACAGCCCGGTCATATGAAGACCGTCATCGCGTTTATGACTTTGGTGAGTTAGTTGAAAAATGGGGAGGTAATTGTGAAAACGTAAATTAATCGTTCTGAAAGACAAAAATTTTAGACTGTAACTTTTGGAAAAACATTCAAGTTTTATTATTGGATTAATTGCTAATCTAATATCTGGATTATTTACATCAATCTACTTTTTTGAAATTAAATATTCATTCATAAAAAATGCTGAAAACTGTTGTTTACTATAAAATGTTTGAATTAAAAGTGACTGTTATTGACGTTTAAGACAAACAACGCCATCACTTGTTAGAAACCTGATTATTTCAGCACAGGTTGAGCTAGCGCAATTTTTAAAATAAGATATTTGATATTTAATAATAATTCAGTTAAGAAATTGACATAAAAATAATTATCTTAATTTGAACATGCTGGAAAATGACCACTAGTGGCCAAGTTGTACAAGAAACATCCTATTAAAATGAACACTGGCATGTGCCAGTTGAAGCCATAAATCAAATGCATAAAAATTTACATGTGTCTCAAATTTTATTTGACAAAAGTTACAGTTTTCCAAAAAAAATATTAATTATATAACCACTTTAACTAGCTAGGTAATTTGCGACTTAACCACTACCGTTGCTCAATTGATTAAAAGGATCATAACTTGTTTGAAGAGTTAACCAAATATGTAAAGAGTTATATTACCATATCTCATTTGTTTATCTAGGTCATTTTTTGTTGAATTAAATTTTAAAAAAGTTAAAAGTCACCCCTTTAGACACCGTTCCATCAGGAATGGGAACAAAATCAACTTTCTATATTATTTATCAAAATTACCTTGTTTAATTTAGATCGAAATCAAGTAATAATTATCACTTACCATTTCTAGTTGAAAACTTACCAGGTCAACAAAAAATTATTAGATTTGTCACAACGTTTTAAAAATGTTTTCAACTAACCTAAATTAAAGATTGATAATTAGCTAGCTAGAAATGTTGCCTGGCTGGACAACATATACAAGAACAATCAATTCAATGCTCGTAGTCTGACGATTGACGTTATCCTTGGTTATTATAATGCTGAGCTGAGATGAGGGTGGGGGTGGGGTACATCATGAGTGACACCGAGGGGGGTAAATCAAGAAAGCTGAGATGGGTTCGTACAGGAAGAGTCTGCCGCACACCAAAACAGCCCGGTCTTCCAAAAACCGTAATCCAGGTAATGTCGACAAATGGCACAGTAATTTCATGATGATGGCATTCATGGTGAGTCGTATTAACAACTGGTTCTTAACGTTGTGTAACATCGTCAATTAAGTAAAAACTTGTTTGGCGAAAATATGTACGCATGCGTTGCATGAAAAAAGGAAAAGTTACGAATCTTAAATTGATAACCAATGCAACAATGCAGTTTAATTAGTTAAAAAAAAGTAATACAAGAAACGTCAAATGCCCCTAGCAAGACATTGAGCACAGGCTGGGGTCGAACTACCGACCACTTGAGCTCATGCGAAGCACCTATGCTTCTGAACCATAGCCGTCTCAATAAGTAATTGGAATTAAAACTTATACTCTTGCTCAGCATAAGTATATAGTAGCTTTAAAATAAAAAAAGTTTGTATTTGAGCAATATAAACCATAAAAACAAAGCATACAAATTTTTAATATGTTTCAAAATTTATTTTACAAAAGTTACAGTTTTTAAACAAAAATTATACTAAAATAGAAAGACTTTTTAACTAGCTAGAAAAGTTATCTGGTTGAATTAAATATACAAGATAAATCAATAATTTCAAAGTTAGCTGGCTTATAATCAAAAGGATCCAGAAAAGGCAATGATCAATTTAGCTCACGTGAGTTATGTATGCTTCTGAGCCACAGCTCAATAGATAACAAGAATCAAAAATAATCATTTTTTCGCTCAGCATAAGGGGTTTCAATTTCAATTTAGCTTGAAAAAAATATGACCTACTTTTTGATAAACTCATCGAAACACATACCCAATAAGTTAAGTTTAAATAATTTTACATAGGCTACAATTTTTTTAAAAAAAAGTTACAGTTTTCTAAACTAGCAAAATTACCAGTGATTACCAAGTTTAACTAGCTAGCAAAGTTACCATGAGCTCATGAGAAGCAACTATGCTTCTGTGGTTACAGCCGACCCAATAGATAACAGGAATGGAAACTTATACTCTTGCTAAGCATAATTCAAGATGATTTAAAATATTTGATCAAGGTTCAAAAATTCATTACTAAATAAATATTTATTCATTTTAGGAATTAAAAAGATAAAAATGTGTTCGAAAGTTAAAAGTTAAACATTTTGAATTGATCAAGCAGAAAGAAAATGAATAGAAATGGCCAAGTTTTACAAAAAAAATATGGAATCAAAATGAGTTTTACAAATGTTCAAGTTATGTCTTTTGATATACATTACCATACAATTTATGGATAAAAATTCTATATATGTCTTAAAATTTATTTTACAAAAGTTACAGTTTTTAAAACAACTATCAAAAAAGTTGTCTGCATGGATAACTCTTACAAGAACAATCAATTTAGTAGTGCTCGTAGCTTCCCTTGGTTATTTTTATAAATACCAAACCAACGATGACCAGGGCCCAACAGCAAGTATTTCCGTACCACCAAGCTCAATTACCAATCCCAAGAATTTAATTTTTTATCACCAAGTCAAGCAAGACAGATAATTCAGATCTTGGAGCACAATAAACATTAAAAATAATGATTGAGGTAATAATTTTTTCAAAGACATCTCCCATTTAATTTTGTATAAGAATTTTCATTAATTTTAAAAACATTTGACACAAAAATTACAGTTTTCTAAACCAAAACAGAACTAAAATAGTCTTAATAAATAGCCTTTTTTAACTAGCTAGAAATGTTATCTGGTTGGATTATTTATGCAATAAATATCAATAGGTTCACAGTTAGCAAGAGAGTGAAACAAGACAGATAATACAGATTTTGGTGCATAGTAAACATTAAAAATAATCAAGTTAATAATTTTACCGAAGTCATTTCCCATTTAATTTTGTATAAAAATTTTCAATAATTTTAAAAACATTTAAAACAAATATTACAGTTTTTAAACCAAAACAGAACTAAAATAAATAGCCTTTTTTAACTAGCTAGAAAGGTTATTCGGCTTGATTATCTATTCAATAGGCTCAAAATTAGCTGATTTCTAGTAAAAATGACCTAGGCAATGGAATTCGACTGGGATCGAACTCTTTAGCTACCGACCACGATAAGAGGTTTCAATTTTAATCAAGCTGAAAAAAACAATACGAACAACATTTGGTCCAGTAATTTAAGTTTAAATAATTTTAGATAGGTTACAATTTTTTAAAAACAAAAGTTACAGTTTTCTAAACTAACAAAACCAATGATTACCAAATTTAACTAGCTAGAAAAGTTGTCAGGCTCGACAACTTATACAAGAAACATCTTATCATTTTGCTCGTAGTTCGCTTGCTTGTATTTAAAAGAACCTTGCTTATTGAGCACCGACTGGGATCGAACTACCGACCACTTGAACCCATGTTAGGCACTTATGCCTCTGAGCCATAGCCGTCTCAATAGATAAGAAATAATCAAAACTTATACTCAATTTTTTCGCTCAGCATAAACAGTGGCTTCAAATTTATTCAAATTTATTTTGAGCAAGGTCCAAAGTCCACCATTCCATTGGCGAACAGCACCGCTTATCAATTGCTTAAGGAAATTAAATAAACAAGATCAAATTTCTTTTTTACCCCAAAAAGGGAAGGTTTTTATTCCTAAAATTTCAGTGACAGAGCTCAGGGTTCACGACATCCAAAACTCAGCATAATATGTTTTAAAATATTTGATCAAGATTCAAAAAATTCCATACTTAAAGAATATTTATTCATTTTATGAATTAAAGAGATAAAAATTGTGTTCGAAAATTAAAACTTGAACTATATTTTGAATTGATCAAGCAGGAAAACAAATAACTAGAGATGGCCAAGTTATTCAAAAAACAATATCGTGTAAAAATGCTCGTAGTCCGAACAAAAATAAAATATCTATGAGGATATCCCTTTTAAATAAGACATAAAAATTTTATATATGCTTCAAAATATTTTTTACAAAAGTTACAGCTTTTAAAACAACTTGCAAAAAAGTTGTCTTCATTAACAACTTATTCAAGAACAATCAATTTAATGTTCGTAGCTCTCCCTTGGTTATTATAATTACTTATTATTCCCATCTGACTACTATCTCATCGATAAAAAAAATAACTCTCATTTAAATTGTGTTCAGCATAAAGATTATCAAATATGTCAAATGGGTCATATGCCATAAAAATAATGCATGAAAATTTATCATATGTTTCAAAATTTATTTTACAAAAGTTACAGTTTTTCAAAAACTAGCAAAATAAATTGTCTGCATGAACAACTTATACAAGAACAATCAAGTTAGTAATGCTCCTAGCTTCCCTTTATTAAATAACAAATGTTTTTATCAGGTTATCAAGGTTATTTTGGTCAATTACTAAACAAATGAAAGTCCAGTCTATTCGTGATTAATAATGATTCACATTAGGAATCGGCAAGCTCAATTACCAAACCCAAAAATTTAATTTCTAATCACCTAGACAAATGAAACAAATATTACAGATCTTGGGGCACAATAAACATTTAAAAACAAGTTAAAAAAAGTAATACAAGAAACGTCAAATGCCCATGGCAAGATATGGAGCATAGACTGGTATCGAACTACCGACCACTTGAGCTCATGAGAAGCACCAATGCATCTGAGGCACAGCCGTCTCAAAAAAAATTAAAACTTATAACCTTGCTTAGCATAAATAGTAGCTTTAAATTATTTGACCAAGATCCAATATTTACTCATTTTTACAAGTTTACAAGGAACATCTTATCAAAATGCTCGTAGTTTGAACAAAAGATTAATTTGTTGATGTACCAAACAAATTTCGCATAAAAATTTCACATATGTCTCAAAATTTATTTTACAAAGGTTACAGTTTTTAAAACAACTAGCAACAAAATATTGTCTGCAAGAACAACTTTTACAAGAACAATCATTGATAAAAAAGGGAAAAAACTCTTATTTAAATTGTGCTCAGCATAAATATTTGCCCAAATATGTTATTTCTTTATCAAGGTTATTTTTGGTCAATTACTAAACAAATGAAAGTCCAGTCTATTCGGGTTCATTCGCATTAGGAATCTGCAAGCACAATTACCAAACTCCCAAATTTAATTTTTAATCACCTTGTCAAGAAAGACAGATAATATAGATCTTGGTGAACAAAAAAACGTGATCAAGATAATATCATTGAGCAAATCATCCATTAAGTTTTGTGCAAAAATTTTCACTAATTTTAAAAGCATTTGAAACAAAAATTACAGTTTTTAAACCCAAATTGAAATAAAATAGATAGCATTTTTAACTAGCTAGAAAGGTTATCTGGCTTGATTATTTATACAATAAACATCAACAGGCTGAAAGTTAGCTAGCTTATAATCAAAATTACCTAGGGAATGAGCATAGACTGGGATCGAACTATCAACCACTTTAGCTCATGTAAGAGACCTATACTTCTTAGCCATAGACATCTCAATAGATAGCAAGAATCAAAAAGAATATTCATTTTTTGCTCAGCATAAGTGGTTTCAATTTTAATCTAGCTGAAAAAATATTGTGTTTCAGACCCAATAAGCTAGGTTTAAATTATTTTAGATAGGTTACAATTTTTAAAAACAAAAGTTACAGTTTTATAAACTAACAAAACCTTACCAATGGTTACCAAGTTTAACTAGCTAGAAAAGTTATCAGGCTGGACAACTTATACAAGAAACATCTTATCATTATGCTCGTAGTTCGCTTGCTTGTATTTAAAAGAACCTTGCTTATTGAGCACCGACTGGGATCGAACTACCGACCACTTGGGCCCATGTTTGGCACCTATGCCTCTGAGCCACAGCCGTCTCAATAGATAAGAAATAATCAAAACTTATACTCAATTTTTTTCGCTCAGTATAAACAGTGGCTTCAAATTTTATTTTGAGCAAGGTCCAAAGTCCACCATTCCATTAGCGAACAGCACAGCTTATCAATTGCTTAAGGAAATTAAATAAACAAGATCAAATTTCTTTTTTACCCCAAAAAGGGGTGGATTTTATTCCTAAAAATTTCAGTGACAGAGCTCAGGGTTCACGACATCCAAAGCTCAGAATATAATTGACTAAAAATATTGAACAGGAATTCAATTTAAAAATTAAAAACGGAATAAAAGTCTTTAAAAGTCAATAAAAGTATAGATTCGTTAAAAAGTGATATTCAAAGAGTGGGAGAGAGAGAGGGTTTCCCTCCCATATGAAGGGGACAGACAGTGAATAGGTATGAAAATAATGTATCAATTTTTTTATATAAAGGCATAGAATATAATGTAATCGAAAAGTGATTTTTCTTTTCAATTATAATATTTTTTTGTGAAGAAGTATATAGTTTTGTCATTTTGTGTGTTAATTATAATACGAAGACTTCTTTGTTTTTTTTAATTAATTATTAATTAATCAATTTTTTTGTCGATAATACTTGTTATCAATCGGGTATTTAATCGAGTTGAATCGTTGAATTTATCTGCGCATGGTGAATAAAAAAATGAAAATTAATTAAAAATGAGCTTAGCAGATTTTCTGGGAAAATAATTTATAAACTTGCAATAATAAAATCATACATTTTTCACTCAAATAGGAGTTTAATAAGAATGAGCGAGCGAGTTTAACGGTCTCCGTACCGGTACCTGCTATCCGAGCGTGGTGACTTTGGGATGGGCGACCTGGATCTTGAACGGCTGGGCGGTGTCCGGGGCCGACCCCTGGGTATTATCGGCGACGCTGAACGGCTGCGCGACCTTTTTGAACAAGGAGAATAATGGAGAGTTGAGTTTGTTTTGTCAAATTGAGCTAGATTGTTTTTTCAGAGTTTTTTTCAGAGGCACTTGTATTCTATGAGCTGAGCAGCAGTTGGAGGAGCAGTGGTTGTAATAGTAGTTAATATTTTTTGAAAAATTCAAATAAAATAAAAATTTCTATAAATTCTATGAAATTCTATAAAAAAAAATATATAATATATTTCCAGAAAAAAATGTTTTTCACGGATGAGTTGAATAATTCAGACGAATATCTTTCACTCAAATTCAATGGATGTGTTTGGAGGCGGGGCTGAAATTACTAATGGTGTGTGTATTTGGAGTTTGAACTGGCGGTTGTCCGGCACCGGCAGGTCGTCTATATTATTGAGGTCAGAGGTCATTAATAGGAGGTCAACGGACAGGGGGTTCAGAAACACCCGTTGATAGGAGTGAGAGATCGACAGCACATAAAACACACAACCGGTAGCTGAGGCTGAGATGCGGAGCTGATGGGGACGGGTGTTAAAAGTTCTCTAAACAATAGTTAAAACCACTTTTGTGTGTCTCTCCCTCTCTCTCTCTCTGTCTGTGAGCCCGAGCCGTGAGGAGCCGGAGTCGAGGGCTGAGCCGAGAGCTGAACAGTTGTTTTGTCTGTCGGTTGTTATGTCATGTAATTAGAGGACAGTTAGCTGTCGGGCTCTGGAAGACGGAGCCCCTGGTTCTCGCGTGCGATAGGCTATCAATAGTTATGCGTTTTTTTGGATGTATTTCCGCTCAGAATAAGTCTCTCTGACGTAACTCAATGTTTCAGATCACTGGCCGAACGACAGTCCCTTTTTTGAGGTCAGCGCTCAGAATAACTCTTTGACTCATGAGTCGAATGGAGTGCTGTTCAGGAAAAGGTCAGAATATATTCTGAGCTCTTTATCCAAACAATTCCTAACCCCGAGAGTCGAGAAGAGAAGAGGAATTAAATCTAATTTTAGTTTTTTTTTCATAAAAAACATTAAATTTTTTTTCTGAGTGCAGTTCAACTGTCGATAGGCTGTGCGTTGATTGCAGTGACACCTGTCCTACAAATAAGCAATTGAAGCGTCAGATTTTGTTTTGTGTAATTCATCTTGATAAGATTTGTTTTTTGTTCATGGTAAATATAATTTAAATAATTCAAATGTTTTCAAGATAAATTTCCGTATGGATAAAATAAATAAAGTCACCAGGGATGGCCAATGAAAAATGCACAAGTTACACGTAGAAAAAATCTATATAGCTCATCTAATTAAAATAAAATACTTATCAACCTAGGTAGATTACCAAATAAAAACTCTAGACTAGATAAATTGATCTATCTATTCAGTCCCTGGCCATCCCTGGAGTGAAAAGTCAACATTCAAGACAACAAATAACATGTCTTTCACTCAATTAGAGGAAAGACATCTCAAATATAAGGAACGACTGATCAGAATAACAGGAAAAACAATTCAAAACATTCAATAATTGCACGATTAAATTGATAGTGAAATTTGCCTTGATGACCAATAATACCTTGAATAGCGCCTTCGGGAAAAGCGGTCACTCCCGCGACTGTCAGCCCCTCTGGCGTAAGGATCCGGACGCCTGGAGCCACGGAAATCGGGCGGTGACTCTCGGCTTCGGCGCGGGTAGGCATCCCCTCCGCTCCCACCTCTGCCTCCGCCCCCGTATCGGCCCTTTTCGTGTCGGGATTTGCCGGTCGACAGCTCTACTCGTATTCTACGTCCGCACAGCATTCTATCGAGAAAAAATTGAACAAGGTTACATTAATTTTAATTGACTTTAATCTAACTAGCTCATTTAAATTTTAATTAGGGAATTGAGTTCAAACAAAAATAAAATTCAAATAAAAAGATGAAAAAAAACAAATAAATTCTTGACTTGTTTTTGGCACTCATTTCAAGTGTTAAAATACTTATTGACTATAAATAAGACTCAAATAAAAAACAAAAATAATTTCTTGTATTTTTGTTGAACACCCAGGAAAGTGATAACATCAATAAGATTTCCTGCTACAATTAAACTAACTAGCACTTTGATAATCAATTATTTTAGCTAGCATACTTTCCATCCATTGCCCTGACAGCATCCCGGGCGTCTCGAGGGTCCTGGAACATTACGAATGCGAACCCCGGTGGATTTCTGGCCACCCACACCTAGATAAATTGAATAAAATGAGCTAGTTAAAATATAATGATAGGAATTGCAGCCAATTTAATTAGCCTGATAATGTTCACATATTCTAATAAGTAATTCACACAAAATTACAGTTTAAAAACAAGGTAGCTAAATTCTGATAAATTCAACAGGTTAATTCAAACTAGAACATTTTTCATACCTCTTTCAACGGCCCGTAATAACCAAAAGCGTCCTCCAGTTCGTGTCGGGTGCCGTTATTACCCAGCTCACCGACATATACCTTGCAATCGAGTGGACAGTTCTCACGTCCGCCATATCTCGAACCCATTTCTGGAGTGAAAACTTATTATCAGTTTTTTTGAAAACAAATTTTTAATTCAACAAAATTAATGTCAATTCACTGATTATTTTTGTGATGTGTTTTTGCTCCACACTATTGACACAACTGTGCGCTCAAACCACAGCACAGCATAACAAACAACCAGACAATGATCCAAAATGGTTGAAAGCGATAGTCTATCTGATGACAATAAACCAGTTCCTATGGGTAGTGAGGCTGTGCTCTAGACTTGTAAAATGTTTATATGGGTTACGACCCAATTCTTGAGGATCTATTTGATTGAGTTTTGGTACTTTTGTATACCGTATTGTCGTGTGTTTTGGTTGAGAGTATGTGTTATAAAAAGGTCTGAATCTCTTTGTTATGAATTTGCATTACTTAAGGCTTTTGAGTGTTAAGTCTATTATTGGTTTCTAAACTCTTCCGGTTCAGTAAAAGTCAAAGATTTTTATCAAATTTCTCATTATTTAAATTAAATTAGAAATTATTTTTTATCAAGTTATATGAGTTTTTTGAGCTTGAACAATTTTTTGATATAAACTGTAATTATTTTTCAATGTTTTATTTGAAATAAACATTTTATTTAGTCTAGTTAAATTGATTGATTGGCACATAACTTTTTAACCTTGCTAAAATTAGACTCTTTTCCAAAACTATCCCGGATTCAATCCATAGGATTAACATTATTGACCCTAATATGGTGTCCAATAAATTGACCGAAAGGTTAATCCTTTAAAAAGTGAGAAACGGGTCAAAACTTTTCCCAATAAATAGTTTTCAGAAAAACAAAAAAAAAGTTATTTTTGAAATGAATTCAAACTTTTCGTATATTTTATTGATTTTAATGACTTTTTATTGCCTCGAACCAACTTCAGGGTCGGGCATCTGCTATAACACCTGTAATGTAAATTGGACCTTTTGCTTTAAGCGATTGAACGTCTTAGGTACTAGATAATTTTAAGAAAATCATGTCTATTTTTAAGGTTTATTTTTTGATCAAGAACATTTTTCTATCTCAGGTGGCATAGCTGATGGAAACCCCTCCGCCTTGTTCAAGTGCGACAACAAAAAGGCCCAGTGCTATGACGAGTGTGATAACGGTCCGCCCCCTCCCACAGAGAGGCCAAAAAAGGCTGACTTAAGGAATGATTTAACGAATTAATTATTGATTTTTGAAATTTTGTTTACCTTGCTCAATAATTTTAAATCTTTTTAATGTATATCACATTTATTTAAGTTTCGAAATAAAAGTTACAGTTTTTTAAACTTTTTAATTATAACTTTAAGGAATAAACTATGATCGAGGTATTTATGTGAAGGGTGTGCTAGTTGTTTTTCAATAGAAGTGATACCATCTGATAAACTTGGCGATATCCTTGTCAAGAGTGGGCGTCGAATGATTTTCTTGTTCATAAGTATAACAGTTTCTGGACATTTGAAAAATTACTCTAGTTTATATTTTCGGTTGAAATATCTAGGTAACTTACTTTTGCTTCAGAATAAAGTGGAAGACCACGAACAGTGATAGGATTACCCGATTAAGATCGATAAGCAACTAGGTCTTTATCGATGTAGTAGTCGATACTGTTTTTGTAGGAACTAACTCGAGCAAGTTAAAAATTATTCTGCCATTTTTTAACTGGGTTTCTTAACCGTGCTTTTAGAGGTTTAGAGAGAAAACCGTTACCTGGTTTACTTACCTGGCAATGCAAAAAAGCTACATCAAAATTTAAATCGTGGAAAATATGACAAGGAAATAGTTTATTAATGAACAGCTGCTTATCAATTTGAAAAATAATCAATTAATAATTCAACTGGGTATAAATACCAGGTAAACTCAGTTCAATACTGATAAGTACTGAGAGAAAATGTTAACGATCTTGGTATTCTTCGCTATTGCTATCTGTATGATTTGATTAATGTATTTAATTGAGAAATTGAATTTATTCTTAGCTGGAACCAATGCTGGTGGCTGGGCCGCGCCTGAGCAAACAATTACCAACTACATTTTTATCGACAAGTTTGAATGCGAGGGAAATGACCATGCGATTGCCGAGGCAGAATATTCAATTTCCAGTGCTCTCAGGCAAGTATTAGGACGACTGTCAGGGAGATGATCGCCATTAAGCCCAATAGGGAGAGGGTTATCA
>JAQIXV010000656.1:0-22530 GCA_034700625.1 Tectocepheus velatus
TGGGATATCAAAAATTTTCGGCCAAACGGTACATAATTTTTCGGCGAAAAGGGATTCGCATTTTGAGATTCGGCGAAAAGGGATTCGCATTTTGAGATTCGGCGAATAGAGTGATTACCCTCTGTTTTTGAGATTTAGATTCAGTTTTATGTTCCGTTAAATTAAATTAAAAGATTAACATTCTTTACATTTAATAATTCACAGATAAATGAACATGGTCATCATCCAGTAATATAAAAATATTTATTACTTAACTTTCATGTTTCTTACCTTGAACATTTTATTAAATTTCTTATTTTGATAGTTGATCATGCTCAATATGTGAGATTAGAATAACAAACAAATTGGATGTTGGTCAATTATCGTTGAGACATAACGACTCAATCGCACGAATATCGTAATTATAGAGAGTTTTGAGTATTATTTTAATATCTCTTAAGTTTTTATTTTTAAAAATAAATTTTCGCTTCTCTTAATTGAATTACCATGGTTACTATTGATGAATTTGTCTATTGTTAAGTGAAAATTCATTCAAAATAATTTGACTTGATGCATTACTGTTTCACTTATATTTTGGCGTTGTCCTGGTTTTTCATAGAGCCTGTGACCGGTTGTCCCGTTTGTGGAGCTTTTACGGCATTGTATAGCATTTGTGTCTTTCGATTGAATCCTCGTCTGGTCCCAAAACGTTTCATCAGGGAAATGCTGATTCAGATGAGCAAGGTTGATTTTATTGTTTCCATTAGCTCTATTCCTTTACACGTTTATTCATTCCTGTCCAACGACTTTGGTTGGTTCGTTCCGTTATCAGTGAAGTTTCAGTTTTTCAAACAACTAATCATGGCCATTCTTTTTGCCGTCCTCTACTACTTGTGATCATTTGATGTGTCTTGTTCCAGGATGAATTATTTAAAAAACTTGTGATTAAGCTCATTAATTTCTCAACACTTATTATATTCAATTTTCGAATTTATTGACTCTCTCTGGAAGTAAGTTGATTTGCTTTTAATTAAAAGTTGAATAATCATGATAAAGATTGTGTCTATCTTCAAAATTGCATAAGAACTTAGTATTATATGAATGAAATGACCTGGTTCCAATTTGTTTTCCACATTTTTGCTTATATTTGGGCTTTAAATGAGTCAATAAGTGAAGTTCCGATTCTATGCGATATTTTCACTTTTCTCGTTAATCAGCTGAAGGATATCCAGGATATCGAAACTTATTTCACCCTAATTAGTTATTTAATTTAGATTCTCTGCCTTAGATTCCTGTTTTATCGTTTCACGTTTTGATTCTGCTTTTAATTGAGTAAGATTATTTATTTCGTGATGATGCTAATTATTCTTTGAAGTGTCTGTTATTAATTTTATTAAAGTTTTTAGTCATACATAGTATGATACATGTTTTTAATGACATAATGTATCTTGATCAATTCAAATGACTGATTTCAACTCATCCTCAACTAATGAACGTCAAGTGAAAAGAGCTGAAAACATAACGAACTTATGGCTCGAAATTGGGGTCATATTTAATGCTTTATTCAATTATTGTATTTTTTTTCTTTAAATTATTTTCCAAAATTCAATAACCATGCTAATATTTGTAATAATTTGAGAATACAATAACTTTGAGCTAAAAAATCATTCATTTGAATAAAGTTTTAAAAACTTTACTTGCTAAAATTTATCATATATTTTGAAGATTTCAAATCAAACTTAATTTCTAAGTTGTTTTCCACCTTGGGCATATACAACATTTGCTCAAATATTTAATCTATGATAAGACGACTTAATTCTTGTTGTCTGCACTCATGTCCTCATCTCATCAGGAAATTCATGTCTTAATACTTGAGTATGAAATTGAATAAAAGGAGAAACAGTTTCTAAGAATCTATAGCTGAGAGCACAGCATAAAAGTATAGCAAAAGTTAGGATCCATTTATTTGCCTCCGAATCCGTTCGTTATTCTCCTCTTTCAGTCTCTCTATTTGTCGTTTCCATAGCGACCGATGCTTTTTCAAGTGTCACAAAATTTTCCTCTCAATCTTCTACACTACTGTTCCCATCCCTATAACCAGTCAGTCAGTCAGTGCCCAAAAAGTCGAGTGCTTTTCTACAACTGATTCAAAGTTAGTCTTCGTTTTGTGTGATTCGGTCTCAAAACTCGAGCTCTCGATTGGGTTCTCCTTCTCTTCGGAAATCAATTGCTTTTGATTTTCATTTTTTGCTCAGCACTCGATTTTGTCGGATGTCTTTTGTTGGCCTAAAGAATATTATTCTGTTATTCTGTGCCCAAAACGTGAAGTGAAAAAAATTGTTTCATACAAAAAGAGAGGATAAGAATAACCTATTTTTTCATTCTGAGTCATGTTATGGGTTATTATCGGTGCGATAATTGTCTTCATTGCGTTCATATGTATTGTCTCTATTTGTTGTCTCTTTTTTGAGTCCAGTTATGACACGACTTAAGTCTTATGTGTTTTCATTTCAAAAGAAATGACAAAAACTTTGTTCAATAAAAATGATAATCCGTTTGAAGTTTGAAATGTTTTTTAAATCCAAGAATTCTATGACTGAAGTGTTTTTTGTCCCAAAAAATAGTAGTTTTCTATAATTAATGTGAAATTGTTTATCGATTTTTATAAATTATTTCTATTTTTCATCTAATGGACGTTTAATTGAGTAAGTCAAATTTATAGTTAAAATGACATAGCTTTATTATTATCGATTTATGTTAATTGCAGAAAACTTTTTCTCAATTCATGTGTTTTATGTTAGGTTTGAATATTTTAATATCACTGAAAGACATGTCATTGAAAATGCTGTCAAAAAGGATTCCCTCGGGTTTTAAGGATTAATCCTGAAGTAAATCATCAGAAATAGAGCTGACATTGAGTCGATAAACTAGAATTTACCTTGGCTATTCTCCATTGATTGAATAAATTCAATTAAAGTAATTCCATTCGCAATTCACAAATAGAGAAAAGAGAGGAATAATTTATGTAAATGTGATTACCATTAGAGGACTGGTATTCACTTATATTTTATGTCTGAGTTTTAATGCGTTTTAAGTCAAATGCTAAACGAAAGCGTCCTTTGTTTAGCGATTTTAATGAGCTTTTGAGCTTGCTTAATTGATTTTATCATAATTCAAATGTAGTTAATAATGTATTTTGAAAATTGAAATTTCATTTTCATCTGAAATTCTAATAAATAATGCATGATGAATTTGAGCGTTATAATTGAGTTCTGATACTTAATGTTACATTATTTTGATCCATGTCAATTTGAATTTGAGACTCCATTCAACAGAAACTCTGTTTTTAAATTGATTTTCGCCCAAAGCTTTCAAATGAAATTCAAATCGAAATACATTTCCTTTGAATTAAGAGATTCTCATGAATTGAATTTCAACTGAAGTCAAATTCTTGAAATTCAATGCATTTTTTGACAAACTCTAAGTTTAGATTATAATACTATACATCAGATTCAGCTATTTCTTTATTTACCACGATCATATTTATCATGATGAAATGAGTTTTAAAAATATCTGGTTTTTTACATTTCAATCTAAAATGAATTGAATTTGATTTTGAGATTCAATGGAAAACATTTAATTCAAACTTCAATTACAGTGAAAACAATTTTAGTTATAAAAAACACTTTAAAAGCGAAATCTATTTTTCAATTTTAAAGCTATTCCTTGTTTTCTAACACCAGAGCAGTTTTGATTAAATACCAAGAACTTTGTTGGAAGCCATTCGACTGTAAAACCGTTTTATTTATGGCTTCAGACTTGAAACTCATTCAATAGACTAGAAATAACTTAAAAGACTTTTTTTCAGTTTATTTGTTACAAAATATTTACAATAAAAATGAAAAGAATTTTTTTAAGGACTAAAAAAATAAAATGATTTTTCCAAACTGTCTCCGGTGATCGATAAATTGATTGATGAAAATTCGTGACTGAAGTTTACAAGAATAAGGTTTACATTTTTATGTGATTTTCATTTGTTGAAGACTATTCTGTCAGTCATATTAAATTCGTTCATATGAGCAAGCTCATACTAAATATTTAGAATAATAATAAATCAATTAGAACCCGTTTTACTTTCAAGAATTTCTACTTGTTCATTTTCAAATTATCTTGCTCATATAATTATTATAAATATAATGATCTTGGATATTTGAGACAAGATAATAGATTTGTTCAAAATTGAAGGTTTGAAACATGTTATCTGTAAACTAACATGATGATACAAAAGTAAATAGCATTTTCGTATTGACAAAACAATTTTAATACTAAAGTTGTTTTGTCTGATGTTTTTTCTTCTCAATTATCTGTAGTTTACTTTTGTCTTCACTATATTTTTCTATCAATTCGTTACTGCATTTGAGTCCCAATTATATAACAAACTATTCACTAGAATGCGAGAGAGCGAGAGAGAGAGAGCGAGAGAGAGAGAGAGAGAGAGAGAGAGAGAGAGAGTTGTTATCTGAAAGAGAAAAATCATTTTCTCATTCGTTATGTCTTTTCATTGATTGGAGCGAAAAAAAATAATCCGAATAATCCAATACTTTTTCTGTGATGACCAGGCTTATATGCCGGAGCTATCTCTTTGTAGAACACAAACTCACTTATCGACCTATAAATTGATAGATGAGTTTGAATATACAGTAAAATACATTTTTTCCTCGAAAAATAATATATCATTAGATTGGATGCTATTTTCATGTACTGAATGTCAGTTTATTTTTATTGATTGTGTCGTTAAATGTGAAGACAATATATGGTTTGATTCGTAGACAAAGTGAAAGAGAGTAACAAAAATATGAGGTATTAATAGATTAAGTGATGAAAATGTTATCAATCGTTGAATTCATATCCGTTTATAACAAATAACTATTTTCATTACAAAATGTACTTATTTTGTGAAAACATTTATCAATTATTTACACTATTTTTCGAAAATCAATTTGAAATTATGTGAACATAAAATCTGTTTATTTAAGCTATACTTCAAATTCAATAACAAGATAATGAAATAAACGTAATTTAACCCCGGCTCTTTTCAACAAAAACAATTAAAAGATTATTATAAGGATTCTCAAAATAATCCAGATCAATAAAAACGAATCTAGCATCAAAGGAACATGTTAAATCAATTTAAACTGACTAAAATTTAGACATGCTCAACAATCAATTATCCTGATCATCGATCAGGCAATTACTGTAGACAACAACTGATAGACTTCTTCACTCTATCTTTAAAGGACTGGACAGACCCCGTTGTGCTGTCGATATATTGTATGGCAGTGTCGGGGAGGGACTGTTGTCTGAAACTCAAAGTCTTGAACTTTTTCTCAAAAGAGACGCTTTGGCTCTTCGTCAGTGATTTGCTCGAACTCTTGTAACTCCTGTTTGGGATGACGTCAGAGGTGTCGAAGAATATTCTGATCGCATTGTAAACTCTGGGCATTAGTATGAAAAGGCTGTGTCTGGTGGAGAATAGACTCATTTCGACCCTCTTTCCAATGTCTGTCTCGTCTTTGGCCAAAACGTTGATCGTTTCGGCGCACAAGTACTTCCACCTGCGATCAGGCCGACGGTCGTCTGCGGCCACCCATTCCGGCCGTTCCATAAACTCTTCGATGGCTCTCTTGACCGGATAGAAGGGGCCGTGAAGTGTGTTGTGGTGAATGATCTCAAAGAAGTGCGACTCTAAGTTAAACACCCGTTCCTTTGCGGCTAAGACTCTGGTCTCCTCCGACGAAAGTTTCTTACACTCAGCCGCCGATCCTTCTTCTTCTTCTTCACTAGACTGGACTTCATTTGGATGAGAAGTGCTGTCGACAGTCATCTGTCGCTCCAATCTTCTGACTCTCGCTGTCGAGGGTTTGATGCAAACGAGTCGAAGAATACGGAGGTAATACCCGATGTCGTTCTGATGCACCATATAGTTGGTGTGGATCTCCTCAACTTTGACAACGAAAAAGGTGAGTTTGAATAGAATTTGAACTTTATAAAACTCACGAGTCGTAAACTTGATGTCAACGCTCTGGCAGTTGAGAAACCTGTATTCCGGGTTATCCTCCAGAAAGTCCTGGAGTTTATATAACAATGTGCTGAATGGTTCGAACTTAGGGGGAGCTGAAGGGAAAAGGTTGAAAATTTTAGTTAGCTAAATTCAAAACTGAAAAGAATAGCAATTTATTTTACCATTTGCACTGATTATATCCGGGACAAAATCAAAGATCGTCACCTCCTCTATCGGGTGATCGACCGGTGCGTTGGACACGTGATAGACGCGGAGCGCTGTCTCCTGTTTTGAAGCAAACTCTTTTTGTTTGGGGTACTCCGTGTCTACGACCCACTCTTCATTGGCGTCATAGTTGACGCTCTCGATGTTCAACAGCTGACCGGCGATGAATCCGCAGCGGACGGACTCATTGATAGTTTCAATGACGTCGTCCAACTGTTGCCAACCTATTTGGTTCTCATAGAAGCGACAGCCCTGGGGTAAGAACGTATGGCAGGCCAGTGTCTGTATGTCCACGTGCTTCTTCATCTCTGGCACGTCTTCACGCCTAGCGATCCACAGTCTGAGCCCCTTCAGTACAAAGCAATCACCAACGTCATAGTTAGTCGATGGTTGGATCAGCCTCTGTGTGGCCCCGAAGTCCATTGGATCCAGTTTTTCGTTTTTGAATACGAGTCCAACTGTTTCGCAGTTTTCGACTTTCCATAAGTAGTTCTTCTGAAGCCATTCATTGGCCGCCTCTACCAAAGCACTGTTAACCAGGTTTATAGTCTATATTGAACTGGGATAACTTATGATCATGGTTAATTTTTCTCACCTGAATTTATTGAGTTTAGACTCGACTTCAATTGTGCACAAACTGTGCGATATGTCGACAAACGTTAACATAGTTCCGGGGGGTATGTCATGACTCAGCACAACCGGTTTGCAGGCCTTATTAACTTGCTTAATCATAGAACTGATCGAGCTCTTTTTATTGCTGGCTGTGAACACCGGATCATTTCTTTCAGACATTATTTAAAAACTTTTAATTTTAATTAAAACCTATTATCTATTGTTTTGCTGAATATACAATATAGGTATATATAGTCTATTCCGTTGATAACTACCAGAATATTCTTGCAAATGTTTGAATCATTATTTCAAAATTGTTTGCATCGTATCTATGTTTGAATCTATTTTATGGTTAATTAATCTATTGATTCAATGTCTGTGCCGTTCGGTGTCAGCCCTCTATTCAGTCGTATTGACGATAGAAATAATTTTTCTTTCCTTCGATACAAATATTTTATTCACAAAATAAATCACTTTTAAAGTACTAACAAAAAGAATATTCATGCTAATTTTGACTCATTTTCTGCCCAGGTCATTCTTTTCTCAGCGAATTAACAATATTTCACCAAGATTATTTCCTATGACTAATTATTGATTTCTTTTGTAATAATTGAGGCTTTGTTTGAATTGTTAGACAATAATCTCATTATTCTATAACTATTTCATAATATTTATATAATTTTCTAAATATCTATAAATGTTTTGTTTGAAACGCTCTGTCATTAAGTAATGATTCAGTGAATTAGGAATTGATTTCAAACACAAATAAGAAGTTTTGAGAGGAAGTCGTTTCTTATAAGAAACAAAAATGTTGTTTAGTCTGTCGTATAGTCGTCTTCATTAAAAGTTTACTTTAATATACTGTAAATAATTACATTATATTTAAATAACAAACAATAAAAAATTCAATTATGAACTTGTTGATTTATTTGATAATTTTTATCTCGGCACTTTTTCCACAAAATGGTATGTAAAGCTAAAAGTACCATTAAATATTTGTACTAGAACAAATTACTCAGATTGTAATTCCAAAAATATATAGATCATTTCCAAAGCTGTAATTTTTCAATCTGCAACCAACGAATTTTTCATAAATTTAAATAATTATATCTTGGTAACATAATTAATCTCATTAAAAAATTTTAATTAAATTCCAGTTTTATGTCTGAAGTGCTATATCTGTGACTTTAACGCCGCGTTTTGCAAAGGACTCAACTGTTATCACAATCCCGACATCTGCAGCACAAACGAGTTCAGTACAGTTCTGGTACCGGTAGCCGACTGTCCCCACAACTGCTACACAAAAGCCGTCTCAAATCCTGCGGGTATTTCAAAATTATTTGTAAAACAATAAAAATTGACTGAAAATTACTTTCTATTCAAAGGAATGGTAATCAAGTGGACCCGGAATTGTGCGCCGGCTAACGACTTGACCAAAGGGTTCAAATGTAGGACAGACTTCAAAATAGGTGCCCGAATAGAGCAGTGCACCTGCGATAAGGACTTCTGTAACAATTCAGACAAAATTCAAGTAAACATTGCATTAGTTTTGATGTTTTCAATGATATCCTCATTAGTTATGTTATAATGATTTTTGTTTCGAAATGTTTTCATCATTTCTTTGAAAAAATAAAATTAAACTATAAATAGATTTATTGAGTTAATTGAACTACCGGTACATGATTTGCAAGATTCAAATATAGGTTATAAGAAAATGACTCAGAACTTATTGATATCGATTTTTCTGCTGATTATTTTCAAAATATCTGCGTTTCCCTCGTGAATGAGTCCGTGGTCTATGAAGTCCGGCCCCAGAATCTCCTCCTGGACTGACATCCTTAGGCCATAACTGTATTTAATGGCCAATAGAATCAAAAGCGTAGACAAAGTACTCCAAACACTCAACACAACAATAGCCAGGATTTGGGCTGTAATTAGATGTGTCTCCCATTTGATCAAAACTCCGTTTAAACCGTTGGTATAGTCCATGAGATTGTCTTTTTCTATGAGAGAAGAAAACCATAAAGAGATCAAAATTATAGCAAAAGGAGGGGTATGTCTACCGGCAAAGAGTCCAATAGCGATGAGACCCCAGGCACCAGCAACTGCGTGGGTGGCGAACGAGTTGGTCGGATCGTCTATTTTTAGTCTCGATATTAAAGGAGTGACACAAATAACGAGAAACGCTGCGACGGCCCCCACGAAAACTGAGGCAACGGGCCTGAAAATGGGAGCGCCTCCTGATATGGCTACTAATGAGCCAATTATTGAGTCCAATAGCATGGGTATGTCCTGCAGACCGTTCTTAAGGTAAACACTCATAAGCATTCCAACGGATCCGCCGCCCATTGAGGCCAGAATTGTTGTGACCGAAGCACGCGATGAGAACTTCCACTTATGGCCAGTTATACCGAAAGTGGAACCGGCGCTGAAGCCGAGCCAACCCCACCATAACATGAAGAGACCCATCAAACAGTTGGTGGGATTTCCCATGGGCATCTGTTCTACGCCAGCATTAAATCGGCCGATTCGTGGCTCGAGTAAGATAGCCGCTACTATACTGGAACAGCCACCTACCTGTGCAATCGACAAAAATGAACTTAGCTCGATCATTAACTAACTAGTTAACTTACTAGATGAACAGTACCGGACCCACCGATATCGACAGCTCCAAAGTCCCTGAGCCAACCGCCTTCCCTGAGCAGCCATCGCGCCGGTACGCAGTATATGAATGTATTGACTGAACTGAATATCAGATACGACAAGAATTTGCATCTCTCGGACATCGCACCGGATATTATTGCTGTGGATGTCGTAGAATATGCCAATTGGAAGGCCATCTCAGAATATTTAGGACCCATTTCCTGTTCGCTTGCGGTCACGAAAAAGTCTCCGTAACCTATAAACTGATTGGACGGCGACCCGAAGCTCAGGGCGTAGCCAAACATCCAAAAAGATAGACTTCCAAATATGATGTTCACCGCATTCTTCACCAAAATGTTTGTCTCGTTTTTGCGGGAAACGATACCCGACTCGAGGAGTGCGTATCCCGTCTGCATCGTGAAGATCAAGAAGGCAGAGGTGAGTATCCAACAGACGTCGTTACTGTCGTTCGAGGAGTGGAACCGACCAGAAGTTGCTGAAGAGTTGGACGGATTCTGGAAAGCGCTGTTACTGACCATAACTGTTAATTTTTACTCCGGGATTATGTTTAGTGTTACTGTTCTGACCACTGAGTAGAGCACAGGTAGTTTTTGCCTCATAAGTCATGACTCATATCAATCATTATTTTGATTACAAATTGTTTCGATGTTTTTCTAATAGACTTTTCAATTCATTTATCATTAGTTCTATTGCTTTGAAATCAATAATCAATTTGTAATTGAATTGAAATAACATGTCTTTCGCGGAGAAAACTATTGATTAATGATTTGTCTGTAAACTGAGTAAACAACTTTTTATCGATATTTTATTGATTGTCGTAAAATATATTCATTTAATATAAATTTTTATATAAAACTAATCTCTTTTATTATTTACAGTAATATTAGACTCAAATCAATTTATTATAATTTAATAATTTTTTGTTTCAAATAAAAAACTTTTCTATAATTTACAAAAAAAATTGAAAAAAATATATAAAAATCTATAAATCTATAGAATAATAGTTTTCACAAATATTTTCAAGGATTCAATTTTGGGCTCGGAATCGATGCCAATGAAAATTGTGTCCAATGTGTGGGACGGACACCCGTTTCTCCTCTTAAATGTATAACCACTTAATTTTAAATATAAATAATTTGATTCTTGGTATCAAATTTTGAACATTTGCTGAGTTTTGTTTTGATTCCATTCGATATAACACAAGATATTGGGATCCGAGGGATCGATGGGACGGATCATATAAACCGGTTCCTTGTGTTTGTCGAGTGACTTCTCTTTTGGGTTTTCGTCATTGGAGTCCTTCAGCCACTTATAGGCACTCATTATGCAAATGGAGAGGAATATAAGGGTTCCGCCGATGAAACTCGTGATTCGTATCCTTTCGTTTAATATTGTGAACGAAAATATGAAACTAATCACAACATTCAACGCCTGGACCACAGCTATGGGTCCCGCGTTTTCTAATTTTAAGGCCAAAGTAATGAACAGTTGATCCGCTGCTCCGCACAGACCTATTGATTGAAACAAATTATGAATTTAGTGAAACGACTCAACTCTTGTTTATTTGTTACGTCTGTTTTGAATGGCTTGAGTCAAGTCATTGAGAATTTGAAGTTTTGATTGAAAATATGAAATCCCTGTTAATAAACATCGTTACAAAAATATCAAAGTGTTTTCCCCTTAGAATCAAAACATTATTTTTGATTCAAATACAAAAGAGGTCAGCACAATGACTTTCATATTAGTTGATCAGGTTCAATAATTTAAAGTTACCCCTCATGTATTCAACTGATTACTACATAAATCTTAATTAAATCTGAAGAAAGCGTTTGTTATTATCCTCTCATTTGAAGACTTATCGCTCAGAATAAGACTTATCGCTCAGAATTTTAGTGAACAGGTATTCAATTAATTTTAATTTTGATACAAAATTAAAGTCAATGTCTTTGCAACACATTTATGGGAATAATTCAAAATTTATACCAATTTTCACACAAAATAAACACTTAATTCGTGACTCAAATAAGTTCACAAAATGTGTCAAACATTTTGAAAGTCACTGACTTTTAGGATCAGTTTCAGTAATAATTACCTGTAATGACAATAATGAGCCAAACGGTGGCATTTGAGGGCCATTTGAATTCGTCGAGAATGTAGAGTGATGTCAGTCCTAAGAGGACTGTAGACATCGAGAACCAGAATATGACTACTGGTGACGGAGTCTTCTGTAGTCTTCTCATCGCAGTCATGGATATGGCTATAGATACGGCCGCAAACAGGGCTAATACCAGACCTATGATCGTATCCCTTGACATCGACTCATTAGAGTCGAACAGGAATGAGGGCCGACCAACGAGTAGTACACCGGTTAGGGTTATACCGGCGCTCAGCATATGTATCGGTCCGAACGGTTCCCCAAGTAATAGGAATGCGAATAAACTGACAAATAATGGGGCCGTGAATCGGATGGTTGTGGCGTCCGATAGTGGTATCAGTCGATAGGATGTGTAGAGACAGGCCATCGATACTGTGCCTAATGTACATCTAAATAGAATGTTAGTTATCTTGGAATAAATTACTTCTGAATTGTGAACCCTTTCCTCAATAATTTTTATTTTGTTTTTATTGAGTTTTATTCGATACTTGTTTTTTAGAGGAAACACATTTGAAGGTTATGTTTGGGATTGACTCACAATTCAGAGGTTTGACTCTATTTTGAAAATTATATTATATTTGTGACAAACCTTAGGATTAAATAAATTCTTTCTTTTGGTTCTCCAAAATGATTGGGTTTTTGATAAATCATTACCAAGAAGTAAATAAACGATTGGATGGAAGCACTGGAAATGTAGAGAAAAGTTATCAATTAATTGATGGAAACAATAATGAAATTCAAGTTTCAGTTGATTTTGAGACCAATTTTTTCTCTCAATTACTTCAAATTCTTTGAACTTTTGTTCGAATTATTGTTTAATTAAAACCAAACTTTTTTTTCGTTAAATTTGTGTCAAAGTTCACTAAATTGATAATGAATTATGAACAAGGTTAATTGAATAATTTGTCTTCAATAAAGATTAGATAATAATTCGCCTAATTTTCAGACAATTTTTTTGTTGGAATGCATTTTAAAAGAGCTTTCGATTGACTTTCGGTTTTGTTTCATTAGTTTCGGTCTGTTTGGGAAAACGACTGATCCGTTTAATGATGACCCCTCCCTCAGGACAGATGGGTATCTCCTGAATGGCAAACTCAGATATATTTTGAAAACTCACAAAAACTTTCACAATATTTTATAAATTATTTCAAATAATTTTTGAGAAAACTATTGTTTCGTATTTTCATTTGATTCTCAAAAGTATTTAATCTTCACTAAAGAGATCCGGATCTTATTTTTTTGGCTAATAGGTCACAAACCTTCTGTTTAAATAAACTCCTGTCCTCTCAATGAGATTGTACTGTGAAGTGCAGAGTGTTTTTCAATGGGAAATCACTCAGAAATCAGTTCATAGCTCTGGTAAACACTGTTTATGATTGAGAGGTATTCGACTTTTCGCTGGAAATCCCTTTCTTTTAAAGTCAATCAAATGCCGGTAAAAGTGTTTGAAATTGTTTATTAAGGAAATGACTTACATTTTGAATAAAAAAAAGTTAAACTTAAGGAAAAAATTTGTTTCCGATCAGTATTCTGTCACTTTTGGGGGAGGGTTTCGAAAAGGATTCGAATAAAGGACTGAATGAATGAAATTACATACTATTCTGAAGACATGTGTTTTTAATGGTATTTAAATTCGATATACGATTATCAATATTATTATTATTGCATAACATGGAAATATTTATGGGATCACCTTGCACAATCATGTGGTAGACACAATCATTATTACGTGCTCTATCTATAAAATGAATCTAGTTCAATTTGAAAATGTTTTCAAAAGTAATTTCAATTGTTTAATTTGAAATTTATCTTGATCACCTTTGAATCAAATAAAGGCTTTGATCAACAAACTACCATGATGAAAATTAACATGATTGTATAAAATTCAATTTTACCTGATTGTTAGCACTTCCAGGGCGTGGACATCATCTGAGAGTTTAATACAGAGGCCGGCCGTCGACCAGAATATCACAGAAATGATGGCACAGATTATACCGACGCCGGGTATTGTCCTTATGTTGAAACTCTTCTTCGTTAACACTTTTGAGTGATTGATAAAAGAGTTAAACATTTTCAGTGATATTATGTCAGAAGTTATCGAAACCACATTTAAAATGATTTTTTCACTCATTTTATTCATAGATTTTACTACATATAGGTATATAACAAGTCATAGATATATAAAACAGTTTTACAGTTTATGTTATAAAAAAGCGTTTGATATTCAATACTTCAATATTTAAACGCTTTTATATAAATGTCTGAATAATTAATTAATAATTATTATAATCGAAGAGAAAAAATGAGTTTTAATTTATTTTTTGTTTTTCATTCATATATTTCTTACTTTTTTTTTTACTTTTCTTCACACAAAGTATTAGTAGTTTTAAAATCATTACATTTATTTGTTTGATAATCAAATGATTAATAGTATTTAATACCTATCCATCAAAACCAATAAAAATTATGTAATAATTGTCGGAAAAATTCAAATAAATTTTCTCAAAAATATTTTCTATTGATTTGATTTCGATTGTGTTTCAACTCTTTAAAAGAGTAAATATTTTTGACTATAATTAATCAATTGATTACTTGATGTCATGCAATCGAATTTCAATTCTGTTCAAGCACTTAATCTTGTTGAACAACTAGATGAAATAGGAATTTCCCATATTGATCTAGATGTAAAACTGAATTAAAACTACATTTATATTGAAAAATTCTAGAATGAAATCTCCATTAATTGAGTTAAGCTTTTGTTTGTTTATTCTTTGAATTTATTGATCATTATTTGGGATCATTTGATGAATAGCTGTTTAAAAAAAAGAAAACACTTTTCGTATTAATTGAAGTATTTTCGGAAAATTCTAATCAAATTCTGAACTCTTCTGATAAATAATCTATGAAAATGTCCAGACCTTCAAAATTATCAGTTATGTAAAGAGCGATTATCAAGACTATCCTTATACAATTTATCATCTGGTTATCCCTAGGTAATTTAGAATTTCAATGAAAAGTTTCATTTGAATATTACATGAATAGTGACTTTGTTGAAGTTTAAGCATTTTGAGCAATCTTGCAACTTTCCATTAACCGGTTAAGTTATACATTCCATATTCGTTATCAGCTGTTTATCGTTTGAATTGATTTTTATTTACCCAAAAATGTTTGAAAACATTTATGTAATAATTGATTGGAAATTAGTTTCTGAATACTTCTCAATAGTTTGTAATTAATTTCAAGTTTTTCACATCATTTCAATTGCGTTAATTATTCGAACTTGGTCATTGATTGGCTCACCTAGTTTTTGGTTTTTCTTGATTATTTCCAACAAATCCATAGTTAGGTTTTGAAATAATTCAGTTCAAAACAAATTATAATAATTTAAAACAACAGAAAAAAAACATAAAAAGTTTTATCAATACATAAAACACTTTTACAGTAATTGATGGATGATTTATCACTGAATATAATCCATTAGGTTTTATAAATAAATCACTTGATGTAAAAAAAATTCCAAGTTTAGTGACGAGAATATCAATTGAATGAATGATTTTCTTTCGGATAACTTTCCTTCAGTTATGAAAAAAGTGAGCCCTGAGTGAACGGGCGTTTGTTTGTGGCGTGTCGTGTCTGTGCGCCTATCGGTTGTCCAAAAGTCAGGCACTGGTTTCTGGTGATAAAAAGTGTGAGTATTTTCTGAGACACAAAACATGAATTACATGACATGAAAACTGAACAGTGATTTGAGCGCTCGAACCAAATATTGATTTCAAGGCTTCACTTCTGAAGTATTAATTTTTTTTAGTCCCGGAGTTTCATTAATCTCGAAAAAATTTTCGTACAATTATTTAGAATACCAGTCCCTCCAAAGAATTAGGAACAGGATTAGTGATTATCAAAGGGTTGTCTCACTATTTTCCGATGAATAACAAAAACTTTTCAATTCATTTGAATTTGATTTTCACTTAAATATTGAAATTTTTATTTCAAAACAAATGAAATTTTTGTTGATTTTCTTTTGACTTCAATTATAATACAAAAACTATTTTAATAATTGTTTTGAAGTTTTTCTCTAAAATATTTTAATTGCAGTCAATATCTGTCCTCAAAATCACAAAACGTTTCTTTGGTTTTAATTTTAAAAGAAATTGATTTGAATATGAGTTTACTTTTTGAGACACAGAATAAGTTCAGTGGAACTGACTTTTGTTTGAATACACTTTTGAACACTTTAAGGCATTTTTCTATTGAAGTGGTTTCTTAATGACGAGTCCTAAGCACAGGATAAGAAAAAGGTTGAGATTCCGGGTTATCACTCAAAAGCCAAACACTTGTTTGATATGAGAAAACATTTATTTCAAAACTTTAAAACTGTTTGAACTCTTTATTTGCAAGATATTTATCGCTTGGATTTGTGCGATGAAAATGAAATTTAGTTTTTCGATGCCTTAAAGACTTGTTTAATGTTTATATGTTTTCTTCACATTTTTTTTGCTCATGTAATACAAGAATTTGTTTTATTTCACACAACATTTATGGGTCACTTATGCAATAGACATCAGCAAGATCACTTTCTCTCAATAACAAGATGATAAGGCAACCATATTTTATTGACTACCTTGGTTGTTTTGATCAGTCTTTAATTTTAATTTCAATTTTATTCAAAATACAATTAACTGTAATTATTGACTAAATTTAGAAAACATTTTAAAATGAATTTTGAATTTTTTATAGCTATCAGAGATGTGCACCTCTTTTACCTAGTTTACTGTTCTGGTGGTCTTTTCTCTCGTGACTATCCCTGAGATTAGTTTAATTTAAAACATTATATAAAACTCTAATCAAAAAGCGTTGAGAAATAATTAGTGTCTGACATCGGAATCGTTTTTATAGTCTTTTGATTCACTTTTTTTTACTGAACAGAAGATATTGAGACGACTTTTAAATCGTTGTTAATCTTTAAGGCCATCACTAAAGCTGTCAGAAAATGTGACAAAAAATGTTTTAAAGTTTTAAATTCAGCTCAAAATTTCAATTGACTGTAAGGAATAGAGTTTCCGATTAGAGATTCGTTGAAAAGTTTTTTTTTCAATTTAAAGTAAATTTAGGTTAAAATCAAATCTTTTTTAAAACTAGTTTTGAAGAGTTTTAATGAATTTTATTCCGCTTTCTCTTAAAAAAAACCATAATTCTCTTTGTTTAAAAAAACAATCACCATGCTAAAAAAATGTAAAAGTCTAGTTGAGTTTAGTGTCGTTGACATTAGCCTTCGAGCCATTCCCATCCCAGTCTCTCGAATATTAAGGACAATAAAATTGTTTTCCTATCAATTAATTGAATTGATTTCTAAACATAACTCTAATTCCAATTCGTTTTTATTATTACATTTGGTTTGAAATGAATAATATTTTTCTCAAATGAAATTCGAGTCAATATTAATGTCTTAAAAACAATAATAAAAATAATATTATTTTGAAATCAAATTTTAATTATTTTTATTTTCTTCACTGAAATTGTATTTCATCTGAAAACTTGTTTTCTTTGCCCAAAAGCAAAAATATTGGGTTTATGTAGTATTTTGATAATATTTTGATAAGACTTTTCTTCTTTATTCAATTGGAATATGTTTTTCAATCAAAAGAATTGTTACTTATTTTAGAAACTGACTGTTATTTTTGAAAACAATTTTCTTAGACATACAATATCTGGGGACTAACCTTTCGATTCCTCGAAATCTTTAAAAATAAATTTTCATATCAAGTATTGAATTGATTTTCTATAAATTCAATGAATGTTTCTTTAAAACAAGTTTTCAATAGATTTATATAATTCTAATGCAGACAAGAGTACAAAAATTCAATGAAATTCTTTGCAAATAATCGCCAGAATATTCTCCAGATTATTAAACTTATCAGGAACAATCAGTGATGACCTTGCTCTTTTTATGTAATTGATTAGATGGGGTAATAAATTATGTCACTAATTAAGCGCTCATTAGATATGATTAGAGAAAAAAATGAATTTTTATTAACCAATAAATTAATTCAATTTAGGCGTCGGTTATATCGTTAGACGATAAGCAAGTGATGACTGCGTCGTGAACTGAAACATATATACACTTCGGGTCCAACTCTGGCCACTGACTCCTGACCAGCATCTGTGTGACCGATGGCAGACATGAGGCCAACAACAGCTTAATTTTGAATTGACTCAACTCTGTGCTGATCTCAATTAGTGTCTCAATACCAGAGCTGTCGATATAGAACATTGACGAACAGTCGACTATCACTGCCTTTATCTGACTCTTGGCTCTTATATTGTCTTTCTTATGGATATTGATGTAATTGCTGGGTCAAAATTAATAACTTGATTAAAATATTGAAAGTATTGAATAGTTATTCTATTTCCGAATTGAACATGTTCAAAATTTGTATTTGTGAATTCATTTATTTATTTGCCATCCTTAAATAGATAGTTGCTAGTAATATATTTTTATGCATACCTGGAAATGTTGAGCGCCTTCTCGTAGAGGCTGTCCTTAAATGCATTACGATTGAGGAAAAACAGAGCACAAGAAAAGCGAAATATTCTGATCCCTTGCAGTTCAAGTGCTTCGCCATAGTCTTCAATATTAAAATAAAGTTCAGTGTTTGGCAGTCGACCCATAATCGCGTTGTTTGGACTGTTATCAGGTGTTTGAGTCAAATATTTTAAGAGAAGAAATAAAAAGATTTTTTGTTTGAATTTCATTTAAAGTGTTTGTCACAGACTTTGAGAGTTTGAGTCCAATCATAAACAATGAGAAACCAATTGCTATCAGAAGTCCGATATCGACGTCGAATATAATAACTGCAGAAAAGGTTATAATCCATGAAATCTGTGGATAGGAACGGGTGTCTCATGATAATGATCAAGATCACTTTAGACAATTATATTACCCCCTCAAGTTTTGAGTACTTGAAAACCCTTTTGATATCTTTGATTTGGACAAACATTGTCTTGAGTGCCACCAATACTATCGTCGATAATATGCACTAAAACATCAAATAAATGATTAAGAGATAGTATTTTTCTTAGTAAACCACTTATTCTGTACACTCAACAGAATAACAGTCTAATACTTTTGGTAAATGATAGAGAAGTGGCTCCAAAAACAAGATAACTATCATTAAGACAACAATTGAGACAATATTTGAGACTTGAGATTTCGCTTCGACTCTGTCCAAGACTGAGGACCGGCTCAATGAAGATGAGGACGGGTAGCAGTTGAAGAACGATCCAAAAAGATTTCCCGAGGCTATGGCCACCAATTCCTGATTGGCGTCAATTTTGTAGAAATGTTTTTTGGCAAAAGCCTTAGCCATTGAAAGGGACACAGCATACGACACTATCGATATGACTAAGGCATCCCAAATGAGCAAGGAAAATATGTCTACCCTGGGTAGTTTAGGTGGAGGTATGCTGTGGTAGAATAATAGAGTTTTTGGTTAGGTTTGGAGTAATTGTATTTTTGGTTTTGTTTTTGTATTCAATTGTAAACAAAAAATATAATTTATATAAAACTTGTTTTTCAAACATTGAATGAAATATTAATTTCATTAAAACAAATATTTTTTGTATAATTGTTTTATAAGTAAATGACTGACCCTTTGGGTATATTTCCGACCACTTCTACGAAATGTTTTCCATTCAAATCCAAAAGCCATGAGATTATTGTCATTGAAATGACCTTAACATTGATTTAAAGAGTATTTTTTACGTTAATTAAATAACTGATAAAAACATTAGAATTGAGTCCAAAAATATTATCTATTGTTTTGATTTCATTAAAAGTTTTCAATCGATTGTTTGCTTACAATAATCAGATCACAGGGCAGTGGTGTTGTCATTTTCATCCTGTCCTTAATTATAGGCTCTAAGATCAGTTGGAATAGAATCAAAACTGTCAAGGCACTTATTGAGATTCCTATTGTTATGTAATTGATCTGATCCAAGTTCTTGAAGAATTCTATCCATTCCTGTATTGGAGACTCAGTTGAGCACAGAATGAAAAATACAGTTAAATACTACTAACGAATAACAGTCGAAAAACAGTGTATTTGATCTTGGGTAGTTTAACGTCAAAAAGGGTTGGCATATATGTAGTGACCACATGTATGGCAGCCGCAGAAGTGAAAGCACTCGATATTGAATCCGATAACAGAATGGAAAGTGCGCCCAAACGGAGGAAAGACATCAACAACTTCGAGTCAAGGGATCATTTCAGTCAATAATCTGTTTGTTTTAGTGTCAGACCTGAATCAGACCGCATAACAGACAAAGACTGGTCACGATTTCCAACTTAGTGTAAACTTGTTCCGGGTCAGCTATTATTGAATTACCTTGGTCAAAACTATCGCCTTGTATTCTCAAGACCACATCCCTGACCATTATACTCATTATTGAAAATGTACCTGCAATTAAATGTAAGGAATCTATTTTTGTGATGAATGAGGGATTGACTACCGATTGATGTGTGATGTGATGTTCCCATAAAGACATAGATCAGTCCGGGAAAGAACGCTACATACAGGCCATAGGCCGCTCCCAAACCGGTCAGATCTCCGTTTGCCATAGACTCAGGTATCAGAATCATTGATAGTGTGAGCCCTGCCATCAGGTCATACAAGAAGTTGGACCGAAATGAGTAGTTTCTGAACCAATCGATGATTGGAAACGTTTGACGAATAGTTTTTATGAAAGAAAATCTTTTGACATATCTTTTCGTCCAATCAATCGATAATTGTTTGACTTCTTTGAGAAAACCTCTGTTTTCATCAACACCTGAGTTATAGTCCGGTTTCCTATTATCTCCATATTTGTCTCTGAGCTCATTCAGACTCAGTGTCTGTCGACTTATTTCGATCTTAGAGTCAGACAAAGATATTCTCGAGTGTTGTTTAGCGGCGAATGTCTTAATAATGTTTGCAATGCTTTGGTTTTGTTCGCTATTAATCGTTGAATAGTCTGTTTGGGAAACAATATTTTGTTATGAACTGTAATTTTTTCATACACAGATATTTGATCTTGCTACCATTTTGAAAATTTAACAAATTATCGGTAAAACAGTTCTAATCCAATAACTTACCTTGGGATCCATCAGAAACAATACTAAAAATACTTTGCTTTCTCAGATTATCCGATACCGGAATATTGCTGTTCATTGAATTAACACAATTTTTTGTCTTTATTTCAATTTTGTTTCAAATGTTTTATCCAATGTTTCACTCAAACTAAAAATGTTGCATAAGATTAGCATTTAATAGCATTTTATAAATGTTTTATTATTTTATATCAAAATAGTTGTAAATAAATCATATGGTTATGATTTCTACCTTTGCTTATAATTTATGGTTAATTATGGAGACCTGATATTCTGATTGCACTATAGTTTTCTTCAGATAAGACTAAAACATTATTTTATTATATAATAGATTTTGAATTTCAATATAATCAGCGAATATTTGAAAATTATATATTAATTTATTGAAAGAAAAAATGTTTTTCTCTTAAATTTTTTATCTTTTTATTTGAATTTAGATCTGATTCACAAGAATTGTTTTGAAACAAGGTGTTTGATAAAGAATTACAAGAAAATTTAATTAACAAATCTATAGATAATTGAAATTTGTATATATTTTCAAACATTAAATCTTTTTGATATCAGAATAAAATGTTTTCATAATATTAGACATAATTTTGACATTAAATTCAATAACTAATTGAAATTATTTAAAGACAAGAGTGAATACCAGTGCACAATATTATCATATCGAGTGTTGATCCGTCATTTGAAACGACTCACCAAAATCGATGGACAGTTGACCTACAAGAGGTCAGTTATCAGCAGCGCTGGAATAGTCGTCTCAGCTCTTTGTTCTCTTCCTCCAGATTTTTCAGACACTTTTTCAAAGAGGTGTTCTCTTTCTCCAAGTAGTTGGCTCTCAGGACAATCTGATTCTCTCGTTGGCGACGACTCTCTCGGGATCTTTTGGCCGCGAAGTTATTCTTGGCTCTTTTATGCCAATAGCGCTCATCCTTTTGTTCATCTGGTGTCAACTGTTTGCGAGATTTGCGGACAATCGGCTGCGGTTTGAGATCCAATTCCGTCAATTGAAAGTTGTCGTCACAGTTCGGGCTCCGGCCGTAGTTGTCATAGAGTTTAGCGTTGGGTCCCGTTTCGCATTCACTTTGGTCGGACTCAACTGACATGTGAACCCCTATGCCGTGTAAGAAGTCGTCCAAATCCATGAGTTTGGCCTCTGATTCAACGTCCGAACTCTTATCGGATTTAAGTTCAGAAATAGCTGTCGGAGATCTCATCCATTTCTCGTTTGCGTACATTATATAACTGTCTCTTATTTGACTCAATCACTACTTTTTTGTGTTTGTCCGCAGTCTATAGATTCTGTGCTTTCTATTAATTATCTCACGTTTTCTGTCTTTCGAGTGCACGTGAGTCACGTGGGCTCACACTTGAGCTCAGCACATGACTATCGATCGACTTATTTGAAGAATATTCTGCCTTCAGTGTGAGGCCAATACTTAGCTCTGGTTTTGTTTTTTTCTCGGTTTTTATTAATCGTTTCTTCTGTTTGTCTGAAAATTATTGTTTGAAACGAATATCTCTTTTACGAAATCAATGAAAAACGAAACCAATATTTGATTTGATAACTATTTATAGGGAAAACAAACTATTACAGTCGAAGCTGATTATATCGAAACCATGGTTTGTTCGAAAAAATTTTCGATTTAATGAATGTTTTCGATATATGAAAATCACTGAAAAAAG
>JAQIXV010000657.1:0-22530 GCA_034700625.1 Tectocepheus velatus
AATTCGACCAAAAGTAGGGACAGAACCCACGTCCACACGGAGTGGAGCGGGAGGTCAACCACTCGGTAGTTGTCGTATAGAGCAGTGAATATCGTTATAACGATAGACAAGAGGAAGACTCTATGGATGTGCAGAAAGTTTTTTAGTTTATTTGATTAGATATTGAAAAACTATTTTATGAATTAATTAAATAAGAAATTTGTGTCAATTTTTTCCTCAAAAACAAAAATTTTTACTTTCGATAAGAATTTCAATGAATTTTCAAAAACTTAATGAAAAGAAAATTAATTTTAAGTGTCATTGAATTCTCATATTCGGGTCAATTTTTTATTTCGCTTGGCTTTGGACTTAATCCTTTTAAATTGATGAGCTTGCTAATTTCTAACAAAATAAATACAAATTATGTACTTTCCAGTTAAATTCCAAGCTAATTTCAATGTATAAAAACTCTTAATTTAGCTAAAGTTACAGCTTTTGAATTTTTTCAATGAGTAAGTAAAAATTTTAAGTTTCAATTTACCTTGCAAGAGTGAAAATGAGCGCCGATCCAGTGTTGATGATGAGATCTTGGAAACGAGACAGGTCCTTGTGTTGGAAGAATCGGATAACCTGCTCGATGACCAGCAACAGTCCAATTGCTGGGATAAGCTAGATCCAAAAAAAATCAAATTATAAGCATGTTAAACTCTAAAACGTACAAATTAAGGTAAAAATTCACTGAGCTAGGTCAAATCTTTACTTACAGCCACTTCATAATTAGGCACTTTGTAGGGGTCGTCATAAGTGGAACCGGACGGCGATATTATATAAAACAATGAAAGCAATTGTTCGGTAAATCTGTCCAACCCGTCCTTAAAGCACTGTTGGCCTATAGTGAGGGTCGACTCATTTGCGGCCAAAGTTTCGCCGATTTTTGTCGAAACACTGCTTTCGTTATCGAAAAACATTTCTCTATTGAAATGAATGCAAAACGAAAAGTAATGTTTCGCTCAAAAAATATTTTTGAAGATTACTATCGGATTAAAGGGACAGCTCTTGACTCTTCTTCTTCAGAGGACATACACCACAGCACAGCACATGTGATAACGCAGTTTTTCCTTCAATTTTTTTCTGTAACACTTTTTTTCGTAACAATTTCTTCAGTAAATAAAACTTTGATTTTCTTATCAAATATTTTGAAATTCAAATAAAAAAAAATTCAAAAAAAATTAATTTCACTTTTCATACGATTTTCAAAGAAATTTGAACTAAAAGTCAACTCATTTTACACATTGGGAACAGCGCTCAGAATATTCCTCTTTAGATAAGTTTAGAGCGAGAAATGAGTTTAATAGTCGACTGTCCTCTCCGGTACAGCACCTGATGGTTGACTGACTTTCGCTATTAAATTGATTTTAGAGTTCAGGAGTTGAGAGTAAAAGTGTTTTTGAGTACAAAAATATTTTTCCCCATAACTCCGAGTCCTCTATTTATATGACTCCGAGTCCCCAGAGAAAGAGAGGAGAGGGGGACATACCTGCGCCGTCATTGGCTCAGGTATTGCTTCAAATGAGTTTTATTAGACATTTCTCGAAGTAATAGTTATTTTTGAAAAACTTATTCTGAGTTTTATTCCTCTAATTATTGCTTAGCTGTGAACAGGACAGGACAGGACATCAATCAAATTGATCAAGCTCAATTTATGGGTGATATTGAAAATAACATTTCAATGAAAATAAAAGTTAGTGTAGTTTTAGGCCTATTCTGAGCCCTATTTTTACGGAAAACTTTTTTTGTTTGTATTTATCTCTAATTTATTGAAATATTTTTTTTTATCGATTTTTGTCTCATTTTTTACTGACGTCAAACGTCTAAAACAAATCACTATTTTCTCTTATTCTGTGCAAAATTGTAGGCCTGTGCTGTCATTTTTTATACGATTAATTGCTAGATTACAATGAATTTCCATTGAATTCAATCATTTTTTTACAAATTATTATTCATTGGAATTTTGATTTGATCAAGTTAATAGATTAGGGCAACATGTTGCATCTGCTTGAGTCTCACCCTGAACACACAAATTTATTTCATAACAAAACCTTTTGTTCTAGGTTATTTACTATTTATGAAAAAAAATTCTTTGCACGCAATTTGATTCTATAGATAGAATTATTGCTAAAATGACCTCTACTCAAATTAAAAGTTAATTGTTTCAAAACATTTTAATCATTTTTAGTGATGTGTGAAAAAATAATGCAATTATTGTTAACCTTTCCTATCAACACCACCTCTGATTAAAATACCAAGCTGACCAAGATTAACCAAGGTATACATTCCAATTAACCAAAATTCCATGAAACACAGATTACTTTTACCTTGCTGATCTAATTTTCGATACGATTTTACGGTCATTCTGTCCCTTATATTAGGAATTATTAATAACCTGCACATCACTGCTTAGGTATGTCTAAAATGGAAAGTTTTCTACAGAATTGTGAGGTCTGTCCTATTTTTATTAGTCCTCTATTGACGTCAATAAGTCAAGAGAGGGAGGGAGAGAGAGAGAGAGAGAGAGAGAGAGAGAGAGAGAGAGAGAGAGAGAGAGAGAGATGACAGCCTTTTGTTCAAATGGGAAGCCATTCGCACGCTTGTAGTCAATCGGAAGGTCATTATTGTGAGCGTGAGTTCAAAGACGAAGACCTGACGACCGGTTCCTCATTTCAGGCAACACTTGACCTTCAAATGTTGGGTCGAAATGAACGGAATAAAAACATAAACACAGGTAATAGGTTAGGTTGACCTTGTGTTCAGGTAATAGGTTAGGATGATTTATTATTTTATTGTAAACGTGGAAAGTTCCAGTCAATTATTTGTCGAGTAAAGTTTTTTTTGGTCTATGAGTTTCGAGTCACGTACCCATTGATTATCAATTCTTGATTGGGTTAATTGAATTTTTGTGTATTGAAGCTTGGACAATTATTTATATAGTTTTTTAAAAGAGCTGTAAATTTTTACAAGTTTAATATTTGTTTTTGTGTTGAAAAAAATAAAAACATCATATTGGACTAAATTTTCACTAAATTCATTAAATTGATTTTAGCCTAGGTCTGTAATTTCCTATTGATTTTAGTGTTTGATTTACAGGGGTTCTTCATTTAAAGAAGCTCGATAATTTTGAAAATAACTTGTTAAATTAATTCCTGCTTGATGAATGATTGTTTTAATTCACTTAAAAATGAAGTAGATAATTTAATCTAGAAACGAAACTTCATGATTATTTGAATCAATTTGTAAAAATTCTTTTAAAAGCTGTAAATAATTACTTGAATGCAATCTTAGTTATGCGGTATTAACATTAACCTGATTAAATGGATAAGTCTTTCCAATTAAAATTTATCAGTTAATATGAATCTAGTTAATTTTTTGATGAAATAATTGAAAAAACTGTAATTTAACTAAAATGGTTTCAAAAATTTCAATTAAAATTCAGGATTAAATAGATTGGTGCAAGGAATACCGACAGAAAACTGTAATTTTAAACAATTTTTCAATTGTAAACAAGCACATTTTCAAAAAACCTATATTGGTTACAGTTCTTTAGGTCACTTTTTTTTAGGAAAATGACCATGAACTACTCACTTTAAGAGTCGAGGTCACTACTGATCGGAACAAAATATATAATGAATTTATGCCAAAAGTTTCGCCATTTGAAGGCTTTAGTCCACCCCTTGTGTCGGATGTCAGAACTCGAAGGGAATCTATATTGGATGAGAAGTCACCCCTCGGGAAGTCATAAGAGCTGCTCAAACCATTAATGACAAGCATCTGGAAAAGTAAACCAAAAGAATTGAATGTATTTAAAGAAGCTAGATAATTTTGAAAATAACTTGTTTAATTGTTATATTCTTAATACATTTAGTTTAAAAACTGTATTTTGATTGAAATACTTATTTAAATATAATTGAAATATGATTTTAATATTTAATCGAAGTTGTTATCAACTTATCATCAATTAATGATTTTTAAGCTAGGTATTGAAAAGCTGTAAATTTTGACCAAAAACTGTTATTGTTTGTGTGTTTAAAAATTTTTAACTTGAAATTTTTATTATCCATGTTTGGGGTACTTTTCTTGTTATAGAAGTTTTTCAAATTATCTTGATAAATTTTATCGAGTTAATAATTGAAATTAATTTGAAACCAAACAAAATTTTATTCAGTTTTTTCTTATGTTCAAGAACGCTTTATGTTTTTGCGTTTGAATGTTGAAATTGAAACTTGGCTATTTCGAAAAATGATAATTGAATTATAAAGTCATTTTAAAAAACTGTAATATTAATGAAAACTATTTAAAAAAAATTTCATAAAACTTTCGGTTTAAATAAAGCTGAGTAGAAATCGTTCAGTCAATTAAATAATCACCTTGAACGTTTTTTAACAAGCTCAATCAAATTTTTCTATCAATATAAAAACTGTAATTTATTTGAAAAACTTTACAAAATTAAACAAAATATTCAATTAATTAATTAATGGCAAAAACTTCGAAATCCTGATATGGACTTTGTTTTGCTTGGTTTAAATTCAAGTAAACTTCACCTTGTTTAATTTTGTATCGAATAAATTAAGAGTTATTTTTTTATTAAAATTCTTTTGAGTTTTGGAAATTGAAAATTAATTCATGATATTTGATATTTGAATCAATTTGTAAAAATTCTTTTAAAGTCTGGAAATAATAATTTGGATGCAATCTTAGTTATGCTGTCTTAAAATTAACTTGATTAAATGGATTAGCATTTTGTCTTCAAATTTATAGATTAATTAATTACATTCAAATTTATCAGTTAATAAGAACCTAGTTAATTTTTTGAAGACATGAGTAAATTTAAATAACTAAAAAAACTGTAATTTAAATAAAATTGTTTCAAAAAATTCAATTAAAATTCAGGATTTAATAGATTGGCTTATTGGAAAAAGGACGAATAATTTTTCTTGAATTAATTTGATGAATTTTATACCTACAATTTTGTAGTTAGTTTTAAATGATTAAATGTTAGTTATTTTTATCAAGATCATTCATAATCCATATTCATTAAATTTTAATTAATTCCAATTTTGTTTTAAAAACTGTAAATAATTATTGTAAACTATTTTTGATATTTTGTTTTATAATAAACTTGGTAAATTGGTTAATTGTGTGCCAATTTAAAGATCTATTTTTCAGAGGACCTTTCCTCTTTTTAAACAAAATTACATAAAAAATAAAAATCAATTTGAAATGAGCCTGATAAAATCATGTAATCTACGAATATTTTTTTATATAAACTGTAATTTGTTAAAAAAAAGTATCATAAACATTTATAAATATTACTTGCTCCTTATTGTACTGGGCCGAAACTCGTGAGTGCGAATTTGATAAATAATCAGTGAACTTGTTCATTTTTATTCTTGCTATTATCTTAATCTTGTTATTTAATTCTGATATATTATTTTGATTTGAAAAAATGTAAATAATGTTTGAATATTATCCCATTTATGGTGCTGGAAAATAAACTAGATAAAAAGGTATAACGGTAAATTTTCTGCTTTTCGATCTATGTCGAAGGTGAAATAGGAGTATTAATTAATTTTTAACAGTTTTAATTTTAATTGGATTTATTTAATGAGGAAAGTTTAAGGCTTAAGTTATGACTTAAAACTGTAATTTAAAAGAATTTTTCAATTGTAAACTAGCATATTTTCAAATAAATAATTATTGGCTGCCATCAGTACCCGATTTTTTTTATGAAATTGACCATGATCTACTGACTTCAAGAGTCGAGGTCACTACTGATCGGAGCAAAATATATAATGAATTTATGCAAAAAGTTTCGCCTTTTGGAGGCTTTAGTCCACGTTTTTAATGGTTATGCCTTCTGTCAGAAGTCAGAACTCAAAAGGAATATATATTCGATGAGAGACACCCCTCAGGAACTCATAAGAGCTGTTCAAACCATGGATGACAACCATCTGGAAATGTAAAGCGAAAGAAATGAGCTTGGTTAATAAAAACTGTTGAATTTGACTTAAATTCATTTAGTTATGCATGTTGAAAATGAAATAATTTAATTGGGAATTTTAAGTGAATTTTTACTTGCAAATAATAAGCACCTTGATAATTCCTCTAATTACTTATTTCAAACTAATTCTTATGAATTCTTAAAAAATTATTAATAATATCAAAATTTCAACGTAAATATCAAAGATGTTTAAATTTTTAAACTTTACTTGATCATTTCATTGAAAACTTTCAATTTGATAATTGATCTAGCAATTTTTGCAATTAATTAAAGTTTGCTCTTTAAGATCTTGTTAAAAATATTTTCAGTTTTCATTCTAATTTAAGCTATCCCTTATAATCTTGATAATTTAATAAATATTATGTTAATTCCAATTAGTTTAACAAACTGTAAACTATTAAAAATATTTTATAAAATATATTTCAAAATTTTGTTATATTGTATGTGGACTTTAGAATAGACAAAAAGTATTTTACATAGTCATTTAAATCATGTATCTGATTTAAATTAAAATTATTTTAACAATGCTTCATATGAATTCTTAAGCATGATCAATTTTTGATGACATTATTAATTTAATTGGCATTTATTCAACAAAATATCAGATTTATAGTCAAAGACTGTAATTAATGTTTGAAAACAATTCCAATTACACCTCAAAAATGATAACTATTAAAATTGGTCCTTGGTTTAATTTCGATAACTAATAAAAACTATTGAATTTTTTTTCATTACACAAAATTAAATTTTGATTTCATTGTTTTCCACAAATAATAATAAATAGCTTGATCAATTACTCAACAATTGAATAGAAAACTGTAATATCCGACTTAAAATCTAACCTAGAACAGTTTTCTAGAAAAGGAATTGTTTTGATTAGTTGACTGATGATTTTGAAAACTTATATAGAATATTTCAGCAATCAATTGCAGAACAGTTTAAGAAATAGCTTTTTATCGTAAATTGTATGTAACCTTGTTAATTTTTGCTAGCATTATAAACTGTAATTACTTAGTTCAAAATTTTCTTAACAAAATTAATGGCATCAATTATCACTCCCCTTAATTTTACATGATTATTTAGCTAAAATTTGAAAAACCCAACTAAATCCAGATTAAAAATCTTAAGCATGATCAATTTTTAAGTTATTGTTTGAATTAACTTTCAATTACTCTACAAAATTAACTCAAAATTAAAGACTGTAAATAATATTTGAAAATAAATTCAATTTTATAATAAAACTTTTACTTTTATCACCGGAGAAGAGCAGCAGGACAATTAATTTTTATCAATAAATTACCTCCAGCTAATAAGTTTCTGGGTGAATTTATCTATCAAATCATCTACTCATCTATTTTTCAACGAAACCCATGTTTTCTTTCATTGATTTAAATGTGAAAACCATTTGACCTCAAAAAGTGATAGAAAAATAAAATTCATTTTGACTTTTGATTGTCTCCGAAACACTTGAAAACCCGTTCCTTTAGGTCAGACGTCAGACACATCCCAATGGACTCAATACTAAATAACCGCAGTTTTCGCCAAAAATCAAATCCGAGTCCTATTTATAGCCGATTTTCCTATCGATTCAGTTCACTATAACTTCGAGTGAACAGCACTTATTCTGACCTCAAATACAGGACTGACAGCACTTTATAGCACCGGTTCTCTCATTCAATACTCAGAAATGAGGAATATTTTTGAGTCTTATGAAGTTCACTGAGTTTTGAGGACTGAGTGATATATTTATGTATTGTTTACTAAGTTTTCTATTTGAAGGCATGGGTTCTGTAATGTGTGTTAACTAACAACGTATTGAACGGATGGCACAGACCTACAGATGTTTTTTCTGTGTCTGTGCTATGGAGTGGCGTCCCATTCATAGGCTATTATACCTGAGAAATGAGTCCTGAGTTTTGACATTAAATATAAACATAAATAAAAATTCCATAAAATGTGTGAAAAGTTTTGTCTAATTAAGGATTTTATGCGAACTTTAGAAACGATTTTATAGTTTTTCAATGATTTTTATGAACAGATTTTTTTCACCCATTCATCGATAAAGTCATTATTAAAGTCATTTTTGTTGATATTTTTTATTGAACACACGTTTTATTAATTAATTTTGTTTTTAATTCTCACAAAAAATGTCTTTATTTGAAAAAATGTGGTATTATTTGGATCAGTATTGGGAAGACGTTGGCGACCCCCGCGTCAATCACTGGCCACTCATAAGGGGCGGAATTTGGCGAATACTCTTGGTTATGGGATTTTACCTGATTTTAACAAGGTTGTACCTGCCACATTTCATGAAGAACAGGTAAGAATTCATAAATCATTCAATTTTTCAAATGAGCTATCTCAATTATTTGAAATTGCCGGAATATAGACAGCCCTTTAAATTGGAGCGACTGATGCTATTCTACAACACATTTATGGTGTGCGCAAACATCTATGCCTTCTATTGGGCGCTAATATCTGTAAATATGGGCAAAATATTCGTGGATTTCAAATATCCCGACCGTAACGATAGCTCAGCACAAACCCAATGGTATTTGTTTTTAGGTTAGTTGTGGTTATTTTTTTCTCTCTTCCTATGACTCCTGACTTACCCCAAAAATTATAGTCATTATGAAAGTCAATAAAAAATTGTGTTTTTCAATGACTGTCCACTTTGTTAGGGAAATGAGGAAAGGGTTCACATTTTTTCTCACAAACTGTAAATTTAAACTTTTTATAAAAATGTATAAAATTTTTTCATTGAAAATATATAATTGGACATGGGTAACACTATGTAATCTTTTTTGGACAAGCTCATTTGCCCATTTCAAATATTTTGACATGCTAAATTTTTGTACGAAAGCGTTCAGTATTTTCTTACAAACTGTAATACAATTTAATTGATAAAAATGAGTGAAATATTTTGTTTGAAATTTTGTTAAACGGTTTAATGGTTTTGAGAACTGAATATTTTTTTAACTTGCTCGTTTTCATCTATCAAATGATCAAGCTTAACATGAAACTGGACAATAAAATTGCTTGAATTACTTTTCTCACATTCAAGTCATAAGGTTATCTACATGTATATGGTTTGAATTTTTATAAAAATTATAATCTAGATATAATAAGTTTCACAACCAAAGTTATCTATGGTTAGATAAATTTTACCTAGCTTATCTTAACTAATATGATTTTATTACATAAAGGATGGTTTTTCATGATATCCCGGCTCATAGACCTGTTGGACACAGTATTCATTGTGTTGCGTAAAAAGGACAGTCAGATAACGTCACTACACTTATACCATCACACAGTTGTGCCGTTCCTCTGCTGGATATCATTCAAATACAATGCAATGATTCCAATCATCCGATTGTTTGTAGTCTTGAATAGTCTCATCCATAGCCTTATGTACGGCTACTACGCGTTGGCGGCGTTCGGACCGTCCCTTCGGCCCTACCTCTGGTGGAAACGTTATATAACTGTACTCCAGATCTGGCAGTTCATCATTTGTGGCACTTATGGAGTGGTTCTCTACTTAAGACAAACCGATTATCCGATGGATTGGTTTTATTTTGTTGTCGGACAGAACCCACTCTTTTTCTATATGTTCTATGATTTCTATAAACAAACTTATAGTCAAAATAAATACAAAATAAAAATATAATCAAATTTTTAAATAAAATTATTGTTAACTAAAATATATTTATCATATTTTTTTCAACTCAAATGTTTTCTATAAAGCAAAGTATGGCTTAGTTTTCAAAATTGTTTTGAATTGTTTACTAGAGAATTATTGTGATAGTTGAACTTTGAAACAATTTTTATTGCATGCTCATATTCCGTACATTTGAAAGCAATTGATAAGACACTCATCATAAGAGGGGTTAATTTTCTGCTGAATTATTAATGTCTGGTTTTAGTCATATTGAATAGGAATGTATTGCAACTGGAAATGCAATCAAAACAAAAACATCAAATTCAAGAATTTTTTAGAAATTGAAACTTGATTCTTTTTTCTATTGCTCTCTTAAGTCTAATTCTGTTCATTCAATTCATTTGAATATCTGCTGGAAAGGGGAACGGCCGCCAATTTTTTGCAAACTTATTGAAAAAATTAGATATTTTTCAATAGAAATGCCAGGTTATGATAAGTGCCGATTTTTGCCAAGTGACAACAAAAACCTGGATGAGTTTATGTGTGGCATATGTCTTGGTGTTTTCATGAATCCAGTGGTCACACAGTGCTGTCAACAAATGTATTGCTCCGATTGTATCAACGAATGGCTTAATAACAGCAATACCTGTCCTAATGATAGAAGTATTCATAGCAAGAATAGTTTGCTACCACCACCAAGAGCATTCAATAACCTACTAAATGATCTGCTAATGATTTGTGAGAACAGTGGAGAGGGCTGTCCAGTCAAAGTCAAAATCAGTGAATTGAATAAACACAGCGTTGAATGTGAGTACAGTCTGTGCAAAGTTTGTAAAGTATCAAGACAAAGAGCATCCACTCACAATTGTTTGGAAACACTCATAATGGAGAATGCTGAAGTTAATCTAAAGCTGGATAAGTTAACAGAGCATTACCTTGATCACATAAACGTTTTCAGCGCTAAATTGAATGCACGATGGATTGACATTGAAGAGATGCGGGTACAGTAATCAATTTTATTTATCGTGATTATAAGTTTATCTAGTCTTATTCTTACTGAACAGGCAGAATTGGAAAATATCAAGGTGGAAATTGGGGGAAACAAAAAAAAAGAAAATTGAACCATTTGAAATTTGGCTAGGTTAGGTTAGGGCGTATCCTATATTATAAAGACTGAATAAATGTAACTATTTTTGCATAAATTTTAAAATAAAATAAAAATTTTTTCATAATTAAAACATTCACTCAATTAGTGTTTAATCTGGAGTTCTGCTTCACTTTACTTAAATACAATCTATTAATTAAATTGAGTAAAATTAGCTTGCTCATTAGTTAATTCCTTTTAAAACTAGGAAATGATTATCGAATTTACAAATTTTATAAACGGTTTATCATTTTTTCATTGAATTAATTTTGAATTGATTTTAAAAAAAACTCTTTTCAAACACTATTTTGTCTGAAATTTAATTATAATTGAAATTAATTTCACAAAAGATTTATGTCTTTCACTACAAAAAAGAGTCAGTAATTGGAGAGAAGTGTTTGTTTCCCAACAAATTTGGGTTAATATCTGCTCAAAATTCATAGCCCGCTCCCTGTGCTCAGGGCTACTGCTAAAACAACACCATGATCCTATTAGAGTGTGTAATGTAATGCGAGTAAAATATGCTATCTCATTTTTGTTTCTTTGTTTAGAGTTTTTTTTTATTAGCCTTAAAGTCGACAAAAATTGAAATACTGTCCAAAAAGTGGTTTAATTTTGAGAACAAGTTTTCTCTCGAATCAAAAGTAACGGTAAGAAAGTTTTGGGAGAGAGAGAGAGAGAGAGAGAGAGAGAGAGAGAGAGAGTCGGAGAGGGAGTCCGATAGCGAAGGAGAGGGAGTGGGAGAGAGAGAGAGAGTATGAGAGAAAAATTGGTTTAAAGTTCATTAGCCCTTCGTTTAGGACCTCCTGACTGACTGAGCGCTCAGTCTATCATTACATTCGAGAATTTGTTACATTTTTTTCACTACTCGAGTCCAGTCCACTCGTGTGCTGTGCTCTCAGTTTAATATAATTCGTGAAAACTTTAGCAAAAATTTGGAGCAAATGTTTTGTTGAATACTTTGAATAAATGCTTTCAATTTATATTAAGAAGAGTTATTCAAAAACTGTAAACTTGTGTCAAATCGAGCTGGGTGGTTTGTTAGCTCTTGAGGATTTTATTCTTGGTCTGTTTTATCCTGGATTATGATCGAGATGAGTTCAACAATTTTGCCTAGTAAATCTCTGTTTGATTTTGATTTTCACCAATCAACAAATGGATTAACTTATTACCTTTTCGAATATTGGAATGAGCGTGGTGATCCTAGTAAGTAAAAAAAATGCATTAATTGATACCACGAAAAGTACCAGTTTAAAATACCACGAAAAGTGTTTATTTTATGCTTGTTTATTTGAAATATTTACAGTTTTCTAGTTACAAGGAGAAAAAGAGCTATTTCCCCTTTGCCATTTTTTTATTTCTATGATCCAGGTTAAAAATATTTAATATTGAGTTTATTTCTAACTCAATTTGTTAAAAATTTTACAGCTCTAAAAATCAACATGTTCAATATTAAAATACTATTTACTAGAAAAATATTTTCACAAAAAGTTTCTTTAATTAAAATTTTATTCAAATATTATATTGAAAATTGATTTTTGAAAATTAGAACAAATTTAACATGCTAAGAATCGTGAACTTTCTTGTTTCATCTAGGAACGCGACACCTTCCCCTAATGAGCAACGGACCATGGTCAATGCTATCAATAATGTTTGCATACCTGGTGTTTGTCAAGCATTTGGGACCACAACTCATGAAAGAGAGACAGGCATTCAATTTGAGGCAAATAATGATTGTATACAACATATCGTTAGTCGTATTCAACGTTTACTTCTTTATCGAAGCCTTGATTTGCATTCGATTTGGTTTAGAATTACTTAACTTCCAGTTCCCCGACAATAGGGATGTCGGCCCCCGTTCTATGCGTCTGATAGACTCCGGGTACTTATACTTCATGACAAAGTTCCTGGACCTTTTCGATACGATATTCTTCGTGTTGAGGAAAAAACAGTCACAGGTTAGTTTTTTGTGAAGATTAAAATAAATGATCTTGGTGTTTTGAATGAAATTTTATTCTAATTTTCTAGTTGAAAATATTAATGAGGTAAAATTATATGATATGCGAATTATAGACCCATGTAATCTTAAATCTTAAATCTTAAATTTTGCTGGATTACATTTTAAACTTATGGCTTAATTTACAGTATTGAAATTGTCCATGAAAGACTATGTTAGCTCTTTCGAATAGATTTTCACAAAAATTGATCAATCTAAAATGTAAATATTACCTGGACATTGAAGTAAAATTAACTACCAAGTAAATAAGTGCAAGAAACTTTAATATGTAAAGTTTTCAATTTAAAACTCATTTACAGTTATCTATTAACTTCAAAAGATTAATCCGTTTCATGTACTCAATCTTGGAAAAATATACTTGATCAATAAATTAATGAAGAGATTCTGAATTTTTCTTAAATTGAACGTTGATTTACAAGATAAAAACAAAAAATTCAAATTAATTTAAACCGACTAATTAATATATCAAAATTTACCTAATTTCATTTAAATATTTAGGCTTAGTTTACAGATTTTTGAATTTAACCAAGTTTAAATTAATTTATAATAAGTTAATTCAGATAATAAGATTGGAGAAAAAAATAATCAATAATCGAGTTATTTATAACAATCTATTCAATAATATCCTGATTTTCAACACTTGTTCTTAAAAAATAAATAAAATGATCTGATTCTAAATCAAAAGGAGAGTACTCCAGCAAAATTAAGACCACTCTATATTCAAGTTCAATCAATTTTGGTGTCAATAACCTCAATATCGATAACAATTTTTTTGGAGACTCTTTTTATAGGAAATGTTTTTCTATAATATAATTAAAAACTAAAACTTAAAGCGAAATGAGATCTCAAAAATTGATTACTAGAATAAAATTCTGAATATTATTACGAAATTAGCACAAAATTGAGCTGATTTTCGGGTCAATTAGGTAATAAACTACTTAATTTGAAGCGAGCTTGGTGCATTTCCAAAAAAATTCTAATTCATCTTAAATTTTGACCCAGGTAACAACACTACACCTCTACCACCACACGATAGTACCCATACTCTGCTGGATTGCGCTCAGGATGTGTCCGACAGCGGGACCGACAGGACTGTTCCCAATCGTAAACTCATTAATCCACGCAATTATGTACTCGTATTACGCGTTGTCAGCACTCGGCCCGCGATTTAAGCCATACCTCTGGTGGAAACGCTACATAACAATACTTCAATTGGCCCAGTTCATTCTCTACGGGATTTACTACATATGCTTTATATTCTTGCAAACGGGTTATCCCCCGGTGTTTATGGCCATCGGTTTCGTACAGCCCTTCATATTCTTCCGTATGTTTTGGAAGTTTTTTCAGTACTCGTATTGCAGTCAAAGGAATAACATTAAGATTCAGTTCAAATCTAACTGACCCTGTCGTCCGTCGTGGTCATGATCTGCTGAATGAGCTTGGTTGTTCGTATCTGGTTCAGGTTAGAAGTCAGCCCTGGTCAATTTTCTTTGTTGGAATGTTGAATTTTTCTATTCAACTGATCGTGCTCAAACTCTTGGTGAATGTTAACTTGAACAAGTTGTTTTATATTTAATTTTACTAGCTCAGGTCTATTTTTGTGTTTGACATCAATTTTTTCATAACTCAGGCCATAATTAAATTGAATTTTTGTTTTTTAATCATTTTATTGAGTTTTTTGTTTAAATATTTTCTTTTTAATAATTTATTGAAACAAATATTCGAGTGTTTGAAGAGTTTTATTACAGTTTTATATCTGTTCTTAAAAATTGTGATATAATTAGGAACTGTTATACGACTGCCTTAATAATCAACAATAATCGAGGTCATTTCAATGATAAAACTGCTGTTCATTTAACTCTTAATTGATAAGATGTTTGACTTATTCAAGTATTTATGAAAATTATTTGTTTTAATAAAATCTAATAAGTTATTTCGTAAATTAACCTGGTGGTTTATTTTTAATTAAAACTAAAATAAAACAGGTCGAATTCAAAGTTGATTCCAGAAGCAAGGTAAATTAATTACTGCTTTTGTTTCTGGCTCCCCAAGAAGAGACTTTGCATGGTTTCATGAGTCGGTCCCTAACGTGAATTTGTTTTATGGCTAATGGATGAGCAGGTATTAGACTCTCAACAAGAAAAACCCTATATTCTTTCAATTCGAAATTGTTAATTTGCCTTGGTTCTCGGGTTAAATTTTGCTCCCCACCGAAGAGAGAGAGAGAGAGAGAGAGAGAGAGAGAGAGAACTTGGCACTTTGGAATTTAACATTCACAGTGCACTCATAATGAGTTGGTTCCCATGATTCAAACTGTACCCATGAGTCTATCTCAAGTATCCTGTTTAAACCTGGACCAAGATCATCACTCTCGATGAGAATTTGTAGAATTTAATTTCGAATGTCACATTCATTTTGTATGTCACTTTTAATTGGAGTTTATACTCTTTTTCCTCTACTTTTTCCTCATAGTATTTATTTCTTCTTCTTCTAGGCATTTTTCAAAATGAACTTTTCAATAATTTTTCAAATGGAGAAACTATGATTTCACTTGGTATTAAAACTCATAATACTTTTCATGCAACGTTTGCATAGGATGTGCAACACTTGTATTAATGATTGATAAAAAAAATTATAAACAAATTTCCGCTGAGAAAATATTTATTGATAAATGAAATGACAGAGAAAAAACTTCTACATAATTGGCAAAACAAAAATTAACCTGTTCATTTATAAAATGTGCAATTTTATTTGATTTTACCTTACGTTTACCTATCTTATTAATCAGCTGTAATTTGATTACCTGGTCATCTTTTAATTGATAAATATTCGATAGATTGAATGATAACTTACCTTGATAAATTTGAATTTGATTTTAATCATTTTATCGCAAATTATTGCAATTTCTAAGATAAATCTTCTAGATGATTTTAATTGGTCTTGATAAATAAATGTCATTTTATTTGAATGACAATAAAATTTTCAAATTTTCAAATTAATAAGATGTTTTTATTATAAATTAAATTTAAACGATATTTCAACAATACTAGATCTTAAAATTAAAGTTGTCCAGGTCTTACAATATTTTGACTTGCTATTCATCAATAATCTCGCCTTCTATCACGATTCTCACGATTTTCTGAGCTTTGACCTCTCTCTGAACTAAAGCTCTCTCTTAATTCACTGAAGGCATTGAAAATGGGGATGGCCACATCGAAAAATGTTTTATCTGTCCAATCACCAACTTTGACTTCTTCAGTATAGGAGCCATTCCTCTCAATGAGAAATACACCTTGTTCTCTTAATTCGAATCTGTTTTTGGCTCTGGGTACTTTTTCTCCATATATGAAGACCCTGGATTTTTTATCATTCGCATAGAAGACGCACTCATAGCTAAAAGGTATCCCCTTGCTGTTCCAGGCCATTTCAGCGAATATACTGGTCATACCCATGGTAATACTATCATCCCGGCGAAATTCCCCGTTTTGGTATAGTTGAAAGTTAACATTCGTTATCATCTTATTAACCACCCGGACATCCGTACTCTCGATTCTACGCATAGCCATAATAATATTCGAGATGAAAATTAAAGATTGAGCTTGATTGTTAATTGAGAATAATTTATTTTTAACAATCCTTTTAGCAATAAATTGCAATAATGGGGTGGAATTCAATTTTAATCCTTTAAATAATACAATTATTTTTTTATCGGTGATTCTATGACGACATTCTATCAATATTTGAAAACTCAAAGAGTCTTGCGCAATTTAGATTTTTGTTTTTAAAGGTTATTTATTGAAACAAATATTCGAATGTTTGAAGAATTTTATTACAGTTTTTATATCTGTTCTTAAAAAATGTGATATAATTAGGAACTATTGTAGGATCAACAATAATCGAGGTCATTTTAATGATAAAACTGCTGTTCATTTGACTCTCAATTAATAAGATGTTTGACTAATTCAAGAGTTTATGAAAATTATTTGTTTTAATAAAATTTTAATAAATTATTTCTCAAATTAACCAGATTGTTTTGAATAATAAAAATTGATTAGTGAAATAAGTTCAAAACTGAGAAAGGTTATAAAAGATTAAGAAACGTTACACTCGTTATAATTGCTCTGAGCTTGCCAATCGGCGACTTTGTATGTCTCTGAGACACGACCCGGCCAGTATTGACACCTTCCACAAGAAAAACGCCCTGGTCTCTCACTTCGAACCTGTTATTCAATCTTGGTGCGTTGAGGCCGAAAACATAGAAATTTATTCCCATGTAATGTCCAGTTATATCGCACACATAATTATTATAGCTCTCGTTGTTACGCATAGCTCTCCCTTCAAGTATCTTGGTCAAACCAGGTCGTAATTCGTGACATTCAATTTGACTGCCGTTTTGGTAGAAACGAATAGTTAGTGAATTCTGGGTTTTATTTGTAACCCTGACGTCGATCACATCTAATTGATTATATGATCTAGGCATTTTTTCTCAGCTTACTTCTGGATAAGTTTTAAAATATTAGATTAAAACGTATTTTAATGAAATTTCAATATCGATAGATGCGATAAACAGGTGCAGAACAATTTCTCCACTTGTGCTTGATTAATGATTATTCATTAAATGGAAATTTTTACTTACAAAACATTTATTGAAAAATCAGACACATTTCTAACATTTCAACATATTTGACAAAAATAAATTACTTTAATACTTTAGAATTAAATATTAATCTTTTTTATCTCAATTTATCACCAATTCTATGACAACACTTAAACTTGAAGTAATTGATCTTGATAAAATATTTGAAATGTCATTTTATTCATCATTTAAGAAAAGTGACAATAAAATTAAGTTTTGAGAAATTTCAATGAACTAGGAGCTCTACATTTTAGAGATTTTCAAGACTTTTCCAATTAGCCACTTGGTACTCGTCCCTTTCACCGTCTTTCTTCTCGACAAGGAAAATACCTTGGTCCCTCACTTCGTACCTGTTCTTATCCCTTGGTGCATTCTCTCCGAAAATAAATATTCTAGCATGATTATTCTCCCACCAGATATCGAGTTCGTATTTTGTGGTATGACCAAGGCCGTCTCTTGCCTTTTTGTTGAAAAAACGTGTCAGCTCGCTCTCGAGCAATTCAACTTCTCCAGATTCACCTTTTCTATTTATAAACTGGTATTTAATCACCGAGGTAGTCTTGTTTGTGACCCTGACGTCAATTCTACCCTCGTCACCATAAACCTTCTTGATAGCTTCACCGACAGCACTACCGACAGCGCCCACCGGCACCAAACTCTGGGCTCCGCCCAGTGAGCAAAGGTTTGAACTAAAACTTCGAGGCCTACCTTGATGCTTCTTTTCATGCCTATTTTCATTCATTTCCACTTTGGTGAAATAAACTTGGTTATTGAGAAGTTTTGGAAAAAATCACAACTTGTTCAATGAATTGCAATAATAAATTGTAATACTTTTGTCTGTTTTTTATAAGTTTTACATTTTTATCGCAAATTATCGCCAATTCTATGACAACTAATTAAAATATGACAGGTATTAATAATTGGTATCTTGTATAATCTAGAACAGGGTTTCTAACTCTTTCACACTTTTCTTTCACTCTTTCAACATTATTTCATACCCAAACTGAGCATGTATAGACTTTAAATCAAAGTTCACAAATATCATAAAAGATAATTGTGAGTAAGTTCAAATTTTTGATTGAAATTGAATTATTAAAGGGTTATTTTTCAATAAACTTGTAATATACCTTGTGAAAGAGTATCTCAAGTTTATTAAAAAAAATCTAGAAAATATAAATAAATTATGTATCAAGATTATATAGATATTTTCCCCACTAATGAAAGAGTTAGAAACCCTGATCTAGAATATTTACTTTATTTTTCATATGAACTTTTATTTATCAATAAAAATCTATTTATAAATATAAAAATAAAGCTTTTAATTTATCATGCTAATCGCGATTTTCAAAACTTTCTCGGATGGCATTGATAATTGGAATGGCCAAGTCCAGTAATGTTACCGTCTGTTTCCAATCGCCAACCTTGATTTCTTCAGAATCTTGGCCATTTTTCTCAATGAGAAATACACCTCTCTCACTTATTTCGAATCGGTTTTTGGCCCTTGGTACCTTTTCTCCATAAATAAAGACCCTGGACTCTTTATTGTTCGCCTGGAAGACACACTCATAACTGAAAGGTATTCCCTTCCTGTCCCAGGCCATTTCAGCGAATATCATGGTCATACCCCTGGTGATGGAATCACGACTGCGAAATGCCATACCGTTTTGGTACATTTGAAATAAAACGTCCCTGGTCATTTTATTGACGATCCGCACATCCGTACTCTCAATTTTACGCACAGCCATAATATTATGAATTGAATTTTCAATAATTAAGCTTGATTATTGGGACTCCAAACTAATTCTAAACATATATAAACAGTTAATATCTGATACTAAACTTGGTAAGTTATTCCATTGGATTTCTGAGAGGATGTTATGAATTAATCATTGATAGAAATTCTTAAACAAATATTTGTTTGAAAAAAATGTTTATTGAAAAACGGGTAAAACTTTTGTCATATTTTTCAATTGAAAGGAAAAAACAATTCAAGACATTTGAGCTTGATCATTAGTGAAATTATTTTTTAATCAACATTGATTTCCTTCGATTTCCATTTTGCCACCTGGTACTCTTCAGTCTCACCATTATTTTTCTCAATAAGAAAAATACCTTGCTCTCTAACTTCGAACCTGTTGTTTTCCCTTGGTGCTTGCTGGCCAAACAGGAAAAACCTTGCATGGTTATTATCCGACCAGAGCTCGCACTCGTAGTTTGTCGTATGTTTCAGACCATCCATAACCCTTTTGGTGAATATCCGGGTCAGTCCACTGGCGAGCACTTCCCTATCACCAGAAAAGCCTTTCTTTTTGCGTAGTTGAAAATCAATGTCCTTGCTCATTTTGTTGGTGATCCTGATGTCAAAACGCCCCTCAAATCCAATGCTTGATTTAATGCCGTCGCAAACAGCACCAAGGATGTCTTCTGTGATTCCAAGTTCACCCTGGGTCTGTGCAAAGGCTTGGTGAGCTGGAATCACGCTTTGAACATGATCTTTTGACATTTGTACTTGATATTAAACTGGGTCTTAAGAGAACTCACTTTTCAAATAACTTTTGAAATTATTTTTCATTGAAATAGTTATCGGAATAGTTTTATTTTTTTGTACAAACAAAGCTATTATATCACCAAGATAACAAAACCAAAACAATACTATCATTTGCTGATAAAGAAAGTTATCAAATGTGTGACTAGGTTATAAAAATATGATACTGTAATTTAATACATAGTTTTGTATTATGTTTAACACAATTCACACCTACAAGTATTTTCTTCTGGAATTGAATCGAATGCTTTATCTAGTTAAATTGAAGATTGAAGATAGAGCTTGGTGTTTATCTCATTAAAGATGGTGGCACATTCCTTTATTGCTTTCTGAGAATGTGATGATTGTCAGCAAGATCGATTGTTAAAATTAAAACTTACAATTAAAATTACAATAGAAATACAGTAAAACCTCTTTTGTAGCCTCAGATGTGGTTAGAAATGGTTTAAATTTAAATACAAATTATTTTCATTCAAATGTATGACATTTTATTAAAATCAAGAAAAAGTTAATTTTGAAAATCAATCAAGTTGTTTATCAGTTTATGAATCTTTGATCGAGCAGAAATACTCCTTATACCACTTATTGAACTCGACAAGTTTTTTGTCCAGTTTCGTGTAGCAAGGTCTTCTTAGATACTTTTTGTTCATCCAGATAACAGCCTCGGGAGAAGTCTATGGAAATAATATTATTAGCAAGAACAGTTTCGTCACACATTTAGCTTACGTTAGCCTTGATAGCGTAGGGCAACAACACCTTGGACAGTAAATAAGTGAAGATACCCTGGTCACAACGGTAGAAATCGCCATGAATCGCCCATTTAAAGAGTGATAGTGGTATGAATGAAGCGTGGTTAAAAAGATTAGCACCAAGGTAGGGCACTTGTATATGAATGTAAGCAACTGGTGGCTCCAAGATAAACTTGGTCAGTACGGCAAACCGGTTCAGTTTATAACCGTGGAACCAAATATAGACACTATCGTACAGTTCGACGGACAGCCACTTCTTAATCGAAACATTGGGCGGACCTGAAATTCAAATAATGAAAAACAAGCATGATAATATTCGGATCATGATTACAGTCAAGTCCTGGCACTGTCGTACAGATACCGTCCCCATTGAATGTCCACATATGGAACGGGCATGTAGTCTTTGTCCAGAACCGATAGAGTTTGTAGCCAAGGTCATAATGACGATGATAACCACCTGGATAACATCTAATTCATATATGATATAAAATGACCTATCGGTCAATTGTTTGATTTCTTGCATTATTAAAACAATAAGAAAATGAAAAAATAAATTATTTTTAATTGAATTCAAAACTAATAATAATTTTAATTGAAATCTATATTTATTTTTACGACAAAACATATGTTTACAAAAAAATAGAGAAAACCACTCAATATATCAAAGGATTTATTTTTCATTTGCTTTTCAGTCGCCATTCAATTGAGTATTAAATTACATAATGACTGTCAGTAAAGAAGTGTTGGCCAGAGTTTTGACGGCTTTCCTGGCTTTGGTCCAAACAGACCCCGAGCTGTTCCATCCGAAGGACATCGAAATGGTTCAGTCGAACGACTGGTGGATCGAAAGGTTCTTCTCAAACAAAAGGACTGAAGCGGAGGCGACCCGGGCTCTCATCAGCGCCATGGAGTGGCGCAACGTCTTTAATATTCACAACTTGACTGAAGATGAATTTAAAGATATTAAGGATAGTGGTAGGTTTAATTAGCTTGGTTATAATTGTAGTTATATTAATATTTTAATTCTTTCGTAAGGTTTGCACACATATAACACAACCGATAAAACGGGTCGACCCATACTCTGGAACCGTTTCACTCAATACAAGAAGGGGTTGTGGTCTAAGGAAAGGTCGAAGCGATTCATTGTATACATCTACGAGACCCTCGATCAAAAAAGCGGGTGAAACGGATGGGTTATGGTAGGGGACGGGCAAGAAGTTAATAAGGTGAATATCAACGTCGAGTTAATATATTTCTTGGCAGAGGTATTGGATCGCAACTACCCCCTCTCAATGGCTAAAGGAGTTGCCCTTGATTTTCCCAAGTTTTTTATTGACACAGTCAAGGAAGTAATCCATTACTTGAGTCCATGGGTAGGGAACACTGTAGTCTTTATAGACAGCAGCGATTTATTGAATATAACTAACCTAGATCAAGTACCAGATTACAGGCAGAAGGGCTTGATTCCTATTAAACCCTAATTGAAATCAATGTTAGAAACTTCAACTGTAGGCCAAAATGTGGTCAGAATTAAGTTTTATTTGAAATAAAATTAATTTCATTCAAATTTGTGTTTTGCCTAAACGTCATACCATTCCTTCTGGCCGTAGCCGCAGTGTTTCTCGAGAGCCATCGAACGGGTGGTTATGTCCTTCGGTGAACAGTTCAGAAACAATTTAAGTGTTAAAATAGTAAAGAATGCACACAAACACAGTTTACAAGTTAATTGCTAGATCAATGATCATTT
>JAQIXV010000658.1:0-22474 GCA_034700625.1 Tectocepheus velatus
GTAAAAGTCTAACAATGATCCAGGTCAAGATTTTCGTTATTGTCGTTCTGGCAGTTTCAATGAAAACTGTTCTTGGTAGTCAGACTCCTTTGGAGAAAGAAATGGGGAAAATGCTGTTCTGCGGTGAGTTATCCTGGATATATTAAAAATCTGATAATTTGTTTGAACCTGAAATAAAAAAATTGACTTTTGAATTTTAGTTGGATGTAAGGACCAAACTGTTGCCAAGCAATTGGAGGGAAGTCTTTATAAATGTTTGAATACAAATTTCCCGCATTTGATTGAAGACGTTCGAAAAATTTTGGCCCAACATAAAACTGATGCCAATGGCTGCTGGACTGATATGTCCAAGCTTATTGAGAAGGTGACCGCCAATGCTGATACCACCAAGAAATACCACAGTTGCTGGGAAAAGGGTGTTCCCGATCCCAAAGTCCTTAAAGAAAAATGTCATTAAATGTCATTAAATGTCATTAAACTTCAATTATTTTTGACCAACAATTAAATTGAAGAAATAAATATGACTTATGAAATCCAACTTGTTCAGTTTCTGTATTTTGGATCTTTTATGTTTGAATCTTTTATGGCCAAGATTTAATTCATAAATAAATAAATTTAAAAATTCAGGCCTTGATATAAGTTCCAAAAAATATCCCAAGCTTATTTTATATCAACCATAATTATCAATTTGTAAATTAAATAATAGAGCACTTTATCATAATAGATTTACTTTTATATTTGTACAAGCTTGTTCGATATATTTCAGCTTTATATTTTTGAATTTTCCAGCAATTTTTGACCTTCCCTTCCCATAAAACGGCTCAGAATACAGTTATCGAAAAACTAAGCGTATTTCACCAAAAAATTGTTTCTCAATAAATTAATCGAGTTGAATTGGTAATCAAATTTTTACCTAGTTCATGATAGGAATTTTCAGGTTCATTGAAATTGAGCAAAAAAAATAAGATGGAAATTGCCTCGTGTAGTAGGTGGCCAATATAATTTAGACTAGCTCAAACTATATAGAGGAGATTGTAATTTGAATAAAAGTTTACAGTTTTCAACACATTTTCTCATAAATTAAAGAAATATAACTTTGATTTTTCTAAAACTAACCCGGTTCAATTAAAATTTAGCTAACTTTATCAAATTTTTTGCATTTCTTGACTATTTTAAATTTTCACCATGATTTTTTGTGGTCTCAATTTAAAATAAATGAATAGGGTAAAATGAATTAGGCTTAAATCCTCTAGGTTTCCAAATTAATTTAAGTGTAGTTAATAAAAATATTTAAAAATCAAAAGTGTCAAATTTAAAATATATGGTTAGACTATTAGGGGTGTAATTTTATATCTTTTATCTAGTTCTAGTACCTTCGTAAGAAGATAATTGTAAAATTTTAGCCATGATCATTTTTTATCTACACTAAGGATGTAAAAATATGGATCGCTGTTATAATTCAAATATAAACTAGTTTAATTCATTTTATATCAAAATTGATTTGATTATTATAAAAGTTTTGAATTTTCAACTTTTCAATCTTATTAAAAAGGAGAGAAGATAGAGTCATCTTGGTAATTAGAACTTCATAGGCCAAATATCATATCCACGCCAGTATTTTGATGAACGGAATAAAATTCAAATAAAAATTTACAGTTTTCAATTCACTTTAAATTAATATGTATTAAAATTTTACAAGCTGTAACTTTTGATTTTCTTCAATTAAGTCTACTTGAAATAAAGTTTAAATTAAATGTTTGTGGGAACAATAAAAAAGCAATATATATTTTTATTTTTACCTAGATTATATTTGCAATTATTAGAATTTTTAAAGAATATTCAGAAGTCTTGGTCACTTTTATACAAAACTAAAAATAAATGAGAGTAAAAAATTTCACGGATCGCTTTCAGCCGAGAAATATACACCTAGTTTATTTTATACAAACCTTGTTATGATTAAAATAAAATTTTAAAGTTTTTAAATTATTTTTCATTTGTTTTAATAAAAATGTTATAAAATCTAACTTTTATTTTTCCAAATTCATTTGATTCGTATTAAATATTGTATATTAAAACAATTCATGGTGAATACATGTAGTATGCTTCTAGTATATTTTTAATTTTCCATATATTTGTGACCTCCCACACAACTGATCGAGTATTTCACCTAGTTCATGTTGTGAAATTTTATGTTCAATGAAAATGAGCAAAAATTGAAGTAACATATTTCCATGAAAGATACCTGGTATTCGATCCAAAATAAATGAGACTAGCTCATATTATATTGAACTGAATACAAACTAAATAAAATTTTACAGTTTTCAACTCAATGTTATAACTTTTATTTTTCTATAAGTAACCCATCTCAATTCAAGTTTAGATAATTTTACAAAAACTTTTACTTCTAATGACTACTGTAAATTTTCACCATGATCATATGTTATCTCCAAATAAAAATAACTCAAAAAAATGTAGGATTCCAATTTAATTTATCATAATTTAATTTATATTAAATTTAATCTTATTAAAATAAAACTTTACATTGAGGGTCATAATTTAAGCCTAGTTAGAAAAGGAGAAACATTGAGGTTTACAATTAATACCGGTGATGTAACCGCCAAAATAATTTGTCATCTTTCATAATTTGATGAATAGAGTGAAATTCAAATAAAAATTTACAGTTTTCTTATACAATTATTTTTTCAGAATAAGATTAATCCCGTGCTCAATCTTGTACCTGCACATGGTCATTTATCAAAAATTGCTGGTCAATAAATTAATCGAGTTGAATTAATTGGTAATCAAATTTTGACCTAGTGAATGATAGGAATTTTCAGGCTAATTGAAATTAAGCAAAAATTAAGAAACCTTTAAAACCAAAATTATTATGCCTAACTCATATTATATTGACCGGAATGTAAATTGAATAAAAGTTTACAGTTTTCAACTCATTTTCATTTAAATGAAAAAAAACTAACCTGTTTCAATTGAAATTTAACTAATTTTTCCAAAATTTTATTTCTAATAACTATTGTAAATTTTCAACATTATTTTTGTGGTCTCAATTAAAAATAAATGAATAAGGTAAAAAACTAATGGTTTATGCTTCCAAATTAATTCATCATAATTGACTTTATATCAAACTTATTCTTATTAAAATAAAACTTTACAGTTTTAACTTAATTTAAGTCTAGGTAAAAAATATTTTCAACTTTCAAAACTCGTGACAAAAACTAAAAATAAATGAAAGTTAAAATTCATACCCCGCAGGGAATCCCAAAAATAAATTCCTTGCTTAGTTTATATTAACCATGTTCTGATTCAAATAAAAGTTTACAGGTTTCAATATTTTCATGTAAACTTTTACTGTTCAATTAAAATTTAGTTAAATTTACCGAATCCTTTGTTTTATTTCTTGACTATTGTAAATTTTCACCATGATTTTTTTGGTCTCAATTAAAAATAAATGAATATGATAAAAAGAAGTAAGCAAACCGTTTATGTGATTCCAATTAATATCATAATTTACTTTATATTAAAATAAATCTCATTAAAATAAAACTTTACAGTTTTTAACTTAATTTAAGTCTAGTTAAAAAAAATATTAAAAAAGTTTTTAATTTCATTTGTAGAATGAAATACATAGAAATGGTAAAACATCCCCCTCCCCCCAAAAATGACCCCCCCCACCTAAGTGATTGATAATAAAGAAATGATCGGCTCAATGCAAATTCTATGGGACAGGGAGGATATTCGTTCTATCAATGTAGGACTATGCCTGAGGGGGCAGGGTATCCATAAATTATAGTGAGGTTGAGCCAGAGGGGACGGGTAGCCTAAAAATGGTCCTTCACATGAATTTTCTTTATTATCAACGGACTTTTTAATTTAATTTGCCAGTCTCATTGATAATAAAGAGAAATCCAAAGGAAAACTTTTCAAATGAAATTTCGTTGTAATGCCTAATTACAAGCTTGTTTTTTACTAAAGATTATTAAAACATATTTATTATTAATTACGAGTGAATACCATTCCTATTGTCACAGAAATATAAGTCTCAATTTTGACGCCAACGCAATGGAAAGCCTAACATTACTGTAAGTAAAATGTCTTAACATTTATCAAATGTTTTTTCAACTCTGACTTATCAATTGAATAGACACTACTCTACGAGTCGGGCACTAACATCCTCTATAGGATAATAATTTAGTAGAAAATGGATTAACACTTATTTAATTTTTTGTTATGTTTTAACGGAAGAAAAACTTCAGTAAAGGTTAGTTTGAATTCAAACATATAATGAGAATAAATAAAATGAAAAAACAATATAAAAGTTTTGAAGGAAACCAAATATGAAATGAAAATAAATGATCAAAAAGTTTTCTCATAGAAAGGGAAGAGAGAAATGTTGAAAATATTTATAAAAATGATGTAAAATATAATCTTTGAAAAGACAAGAATTTTGAGATTTATTCTCGTTATGTATTGAGTCATACGACAAGACATTGACTTTAAGTCAGTGATTGAGTAGTGATTTCACAGCAGAGAGTATTTAATTTTGTTTGAAACTGTTTTATAAAAAAAAATCCTTTCCTTTGAATGAATGAAGGAATGCTTAATAAACGGATTCGTATTTTTTCTTTGAATAAAACAAAATCTTATTAATGTTTTGTTTTGTTTGCTATTAAATAAAAATAAAATGAATTTTTTGACTTATTTTACAGTCAGAACAGAGTCTATAGATTTTATTTTGTTATAATAGTTGAACGACTGTTAGGATTATAGTCTATTTATTTAAGTTTATTGTGGCTTCACTTCCAATGCAAATGTTTCCGAAACGAATTGCACAGAACAGCACAGAATAGGACGGCATTAATATTATGGAAAAACTCACGTTCTCTACAGAATCTACACAAAAACGTACTGAACTGTAAGCAACTGTAAGAGTGATAAAAGACTTAATCGATTAATTAACGCAATTATTATAACATTAAATATAATTTGAGAAAAAAACGACTGATTTGTTGAATGCGACAAAAAAATACTTCAAAACTTTAATTAAATTAATTGCTTTGACTGTGAATTAAAAAGTTTTTTTTTAGTTTTAATGATTCAGATATTTATTATATTCTTATTTTCCGTGAATTCAAACATAAAATTATTGAATAATAAATTATTTCAAATCATTCGAGACTTTAAAGTTGATCATTAAATGTAAGGCTTTCCGTCGGGACTCTCCATATCCGTAACAATTATATGAAATAAGGCTTAACTGAAAATTTAATTATTAAATCAGTTAATTAGCAAGATCAATGATTGGGTTATAATTTGAAGGCTTTCTAAAAAAAAGAAAAATACTGTAAAGAATGGTTGGTTGAGGCCTATCCTCTGTGTAACCTATACTCAGAATATTTAGTTTTTTATGAATTGAAAGAGTATTTCAAAAGAGATTATAATAGGATTTTATTTTCAAAGCAAAAGATTAAATATTTAGACATATTATGTAATAATAGGGTTTAGAAAGTAATGGACTTTAGGTAAGACTATATCTCATAATAAGTGTCTATCGTTTCAATAATTTTATGTAATTTATAGCAAAGAAAGAGCTCTCGTCTAATGTTTTTCCTCTCCATTTGATATACAATTGATTTGTTTGGACAATATTAAAGGATTTCCTCTGACTGTACTTTTAATTCAATGAATTGAAATTTTCATGCAACACACATCTTAGATATAGCAAGGTCATGTTTTAAAAGTAAGTTGTCCCGGATTCCTGTACTAACCAAGCCCAATTATCGTAAAATGATCTAGTACAATGACCAGTTCCGCTTTTAAGTCTAGACATAATCCAGATATTTATGCTTTATGTTCTATAGATTTAACCTTGCTACAAGTGATTGTTTCTTAAGACAAAGCAATTGAAAAGATTATGCTTTAATTCTTAGAAGAATGGAGTGATCAAGGAAATCTTCAGATTTTTCTTTGTTCTACTCTGTTAGTTCAGAAAAAGTTAGGCCTTGCTCATTTTCTTAATAAAGTAAACTATAGTTTTATTTGAATCTTTTGTTTATAGGAATCCCATTGATATGAGATAAGGTGACACTAATTAGGGAAGGATTGGCCACAACTTTGTATTGAAGTGAATTCACTCAACGATACATAACTCAGAAATACTTTCGATAAAAGGATTGCACTTAAATCCAGTGCCACTTAATGACTGATCACATTCACTGGTGAAACACTAATTACTTTTGTTTTATCTAATTTTCATCAAATCATTGATCAGACATTCAATTTAGAAATGTTTCTGTCGTTCAAATGTTAAGTGTTTTTATGTTTTAACGTCAAAACATTAAAACAAGACATGAAAAGAGTCGACGACTTTTGTCTATAGAATAATCTTTTTTTTTTTAATAAGAATTTGTTTTTATATATTTGGGAAAAAATCTTATTTTTTTACTTTCCTTCAATTTTTACGAAAAATACTTTTCGATGAATATTTATATTTATAATAATGAGCACAGAATATAACATCACTTTATATTAGTGTTGAAAGTGACATAATTTGCATAAATTCAATGATAATTACCGTTAGTTTGACTCAATTTATGCCAAAACTATTGATTAGATAAAAATGACTGAACTTTAAGAAATATTCATCACTTTTACTCACAATAAATGGATAAATGGATTGTTTGAACAAAAAAAATCATATATTATTGGCTCTGAGTCTGATCTTAGTACTGTATCTTTGCACTGGGCTCTGGGCTCTGGGCTCTGAACTCAAATGCCATTTGAATGAAACGATTTAACGACACGTTTGACATCACATGCATTAAGACTGTTGTAATAATATTGGATTTACTGGATATTTGACATTCAGAGCAAATAAAACAAAATAAACTCTTCTCTGAGCCTCTAATTCGTAATTTTAGGTGAAATTTAAATAGAGCTTCAGAATAAACATTGCCCAAGTTCATTTTGATAACAACTTCTTAAAAAACTAATATTTGATCTCCAAATGAAAACTCATTAAATACTCACTTATTTATTATTCAGATATCATAATAAACATCGCAATTAGATGATTGAGTATGACCAAGATCAATAGAACATTCATCAGCACATAACTTAATTTGGTGAAGATAACCTGGTGTCTAGACTTATGTCTGGTCAGATAATATTGTCTGATTGACTGAATACTAGTAATGATTACTAAGTAATCCATTTTTAAAAAGCAAAAGTTTATAAAACTTTCAGCTCATCGAAAATGAAATCATTAAAAGTTAATGAATATTGAAAATATCAATTATTAATAAATTTAAATCCAATATATTATTCAAAACTTTTATACGCCTTAAGTCTGAAAACTTTTAAATAATAAAAATCTTAAAAATTTGAATGACTTTAAGAGAAAAAACCGGAGGTTTTCTGATCTTATTAATGGACTTATCGTAAACCGATTATAGAAACAAATGTAAATTTTATGGTAATTATGTTTTCAACTAATAAATTGTTTGTAATTTCTCAATTGAACTTGATCATTTTGGAATTTTGGGAAAAAAGAATCAATAGTTTTTTTGATGACTTTTCAGTTGAATTCAACCATGTTAATTTCAAATGTAGAAAGATGAACAGGAAACTTTTCGGCCCACGCTTTTAATTAGATGATTAATCTAAAAATAGTCTTTGAAGAGTAATCTAAAAAGTCTTTGATATTCAAATTCAAAAGAATCCTATTTTTCAATTAAACAGATTTGAATAGAATTGACTGAAAAATCCAATTGAGTAGGTATTATGTGAATGACCTAGCTTTGTTTCCACAAACCCCGAAGGCTTGGACTGCTTTTCACTCAAAGGTATGTAGCAGGTGACCTAGGTTAAAAGACGAGTAGTTTACGATCAAATATTTGGGAAGTCTTTTGAGATAAAAAAAATATTTGGACTAATTGGTGGCTAACTATCAAACAATAATACTGTATATAAGTATATAACCCAAAGCTTTAACTTTATTTCAAAGAATTACTTTTCAATGGAGAGTCCCTGTTATATAAATTTGAAAGAAAACAAACTTTTCTCTAAAAAAAAACTAATCAAATATAACACAACTCTAATGTATTTTCTAACAAAAAAAATATTTGTCTTTGAAAGTGACTCTAAATTATTGGCAATAAATTGAATTAATTATTCAATGAATAGTGATATTATTTTCGGATAATTTGTTTAAATGATTAGATTGAGTCCCTTGATGAGCTAGATGAGTTTTAATTTTTAATCTGAATATCAAATTATGATAAAATTATATAATGACGTAAAGAATAGACATGAGTCGGGGAATTGGAGGCAAATGTTTTTCATTTGTATTGCATTGCAGTGAATGCGAGTCATTCGTGTGTTTCGCCAATTATTTTGAATCAAATAAAAGAACTTTTTTTCAATTTTTTTTCATTCATCACAAGAGATGACCAGAAGAAAAGACACTTTAAAAGCAACTCTTTCTTTATTTTATTTAATATTTCCAATTAGTTTTCGTAATCTTTGATCTAAAAATAATATCTAAGATCAGGATAACTTTTGTACAGTTCTTGGACCAAAACTAGTTTAATACCTTGATCATCTTTATCTATTCGAATAATAGAAGTTTATCGAAATTTTAATGAAGAAAAATCAATAATTTTCTAAATTTTCATATAACTTATGTTTGATTCAACACAAGTTGTAAAAAATTTGTTTGACTTTCAATTCATATGACTTTTTGTTGTTTGATGTCATCGATCGCTGTTTTCTCAATTTTTTCAACATTTTCCAAATAACATGATATTTGAATGAATAAAAAATTCTCATTAATATATTTTGTGTATAAATTTAATCTGAATTATTAAACAAATTATATACATATATATGAAATATATGTTAATTATTGTGTATTTGGAAAACAAACGACTCTTTTCGGTATAATTTTCTTAAAGAGAAATTTGTTTTTATGGTAATTACGAACTAACAGTCTCTCCAAAGGTTTCAAAATTATGATTACATAAAACAATTAGTATTATGTCATTTGAAACACCATTTCATTCAAAGCGAACCTTTTTTTCTACTCAAGTATTGACTTAATATCAGTGAAGTATAATTTTGAGCCAATTTTTCATAATTTATATAAAGATTGCATTTATTCGCTCTTTTACTAAAGGTTTTAGCGCTCAATGATTTGATCATTTGATTCAATTATGTGTTAAATATGATTCATGTGAATGAGTTATGTTTCCTTGGTAAATTTCTATATTGAATGTACTAGACACAATATGCTCTTATCAAAAATTCCTTTTAAGCACTGCTTTTGACACATCGTCTCACGAAATAAGTTTTTGATGATATTATAAATAAAGTGATAAAAATTAGCGAAAGAGTGGAACAAAATTTTCTTTTGACATAACTTTTTATGGCTTTAAACACTCGTTTCAGTCCCTTATTATCGCATTAATGTTAGCTTTACTTAGTTTTAGTGAATATCAGATAATAAATCGATTTCTTGAAACTACTCTAAGACTGAGTTTTGCATCAATTTTAGTGAACGTCAGACACATTGGGAATGCGTTTAAGAGAAACAAAATGAAACAAAGGATACAATTTAGGGATTTTCATACATTCTTATACTCATATTAACTGTAATTGAAGGCAAAGTCAAACAAATAAAGTGGAAAAAATGTGTTTAGTATTGGAATAGTCAATAGACAAGCGATTAGAACATGGATTTTGTTCATAATTAAAAGGCATCAGGAAATGGGATTTTATTTAACTTTGAATGTTAGGCAGTGCTTAGGAGCAACTGTTTTGCTTACTGTCGTAGTCGTATAGGGCCGGCGCCGATTCGGCCCTTTCGCTAAATACCAATATTAAGCAAACCATAGCTGCGATTACGCCAAACATTGATACCATATATTTTGCCATTTCTTCAATTGGTTTCTAAATTGGTTTCTGTAGAGAAGAAATCAAATTAATGTTATTTTTGTTTCAGGTTTTCATCAAATCTACTCATTTATTAAACACAGGTTTTTCACTGCATTGACGTTAAAGATTTTTTTTTTGAGAAATTTTCAGTTTTTCAGTTAATTTAAAATAAAAGATGATATTATTTTCTAAGAAATATTAATATTTGAACAGAAAAACCAATTTTCAAAAAACTATTAAATTATATTCATTTGAATTGTTTTTTGTTTTTTGGAATTTTATGACGTTTTCTATTGAATCCATTGAATTGTGGTTTAATTTAAGTGGAAATCAATAAAAATGCTGAAAAGAAATATGAATCTCATTTGAATCTTATCTAAAATTTCATTTGTCTCTACAGTTATGAAGAGTCTAAAAGTTATTAATGATATTTTTGCGGTAAATAAAGCGATTATTCACTTAAATTCTCATGAATTTTAATGATTATCAAATGTCACTAGCTCATTCCAATTTTAATCGATAATCTTTTTGACCTTATTCTGTGTGATTTTGTAGGACTGTCCAAACAAAACAATTTGTTTAAAATATTAAAAAATATTCTTCAAATCGCGATATCAATTAAAATTTTGTTTAAATTTTCAAAAATCTCATCAAATATTTGGGATCCAATGCATTAATAAAATTAGATTAATGTCTGAATATTTCAAATATCTCTCAAAAAATTAAATCTATGAAATATTGTACTTTCGGAGTGTTTTAATCTGAATTATTTATTGAAATTTGTCACAAATTGTATCAGGAATTCAAGAATTTGTTGAATTCAATTTGAATTTTGATGCAATACTTTTACTTCAATTTCAATGATTATTATGAATAAAACAAAAGACAAGGAGTTCTTTGAAAGGCTATCCGAAGACGACATACGAGAAGTCCATTTGTTAAACAAAAGTGAAACCCGAGTTCACACGACTGATCAAATGACGACCCGATAACCCCATAAAATATCCTTAGAATTTCAATTTGTTTTTCCGAAAACAAATGAAAAATAGTCTTATTTTTGTGTCTTTCATGTCTTTGTATTACATTCTCAACAAAATGATGGATATATTGACAATAGATGTGATGAACGAAAATAAATAAAATTTGTGAGCCTTTGATATGTCCTTAACTATTGTTTGTTTTCTTTGGAATTTCAAATGAAATTAAAGTTTAATAACAAAAAATATTTTTCGCATAACAACTGTTGAAAGAATTTGAGCCAAAACTTTTGTATTGAAAACTGTAAAGAATATAGGGTTTGATAATTGTTGGCAAAGAAAGTCTTTAAATGTTGTGCCTCTTTATGTCTTAAAATATAAATTATTAGAAAACATTTATACATTTCATGTGATCTGATATCTTATACGTTAATATTCCGGATATTCTTTAATTTTTTTTTGTGAAACAGTAGACATAAAAATATATTTTTAATCAATTCAATAGATTTAATCATATTTTTAAAAAGAATTCAATTTATTTTAATTGAATTTTTGGAAAAATATTTTTTATTTCAATTTTATATTCAAATTTCATTTTGATTTTGAAGATATAAAGTTTCAATATTTCAAAAGATCAAGATAATTTTAATGATGAGTTTGCAGGAATTCCATTCAGGGCGTGACTCTTATACTCGATTAAAAAGAATTCAATAGTAGAATCTTGGTCATTTATTAAGGGAATGGCTTTAATAACAGAAGTTAAATGATATCCAAATAATTAGTTGGAAACCACCCAAACATAAATGGCTTAACAATTAAGTCAAATATCGTTTGTTTAGAAAAAAGAAAAGTTGTGCAGAAAATAGTCTATTGTTTAACAAAAACATTAGACTACAAACAATTAATTCGATACTACAATGCAATACAACATTAGTAATATCATATCATCTGAATTATTAGTACTGAATAATCTGTCTCCTAATGCTCTGTTTGTTGCTGTTGTTGTTTTGGGCCCTCGACTATGGCTTAGATCTGATATTCATATAAATAAATGTCATTCAATACAACCATTTATACGATAACTGATTAACCAATTCTTTGAGGGATTCTAAACCAAAATCGACATAATATTGAGATATAATTGGAAAGTATGACAAATTGGTACTGGAATGAGCTAGTTCACTTTTAGATATTGAGCTAATATTATGTAATTTTTAGATAAAGAGAGTAAACAATGAGTTAATTATTTGTGGAAAACAATATCAAAAACACTTATCGATTAAAAACTCAACAAATATCAGCGAAAATGAATTGGTTTTCTTTGGACTACATTTTCAATGATATACTCGATGTGAGTGAAGGCAATACAAGAAAAAAGAGGCAAAACTATAATAATGTTGCGACAAAATACAAGAGCTGTGCAAATATAAAAAAAAATACTAAATACAACTCAAATGTATTTTCAAGCGTTAAATCTTTTCTGTATTTGAAAGAAAAGTCAAATATTTTTTTATTGAACACAAAAATTTCAAAAGTATTAATCATTTCTCTGATGAGAAACAATTTGGTCTCTTTTCAAAGAATAGGTTATCTCTTAAGACATGAAAAGATTCTCTGATTCGTATAAAAACTGATTTAGAAATCAAAGCAATTAATAAATTGATTGATAGTTTTGAACTCAAATAATTCAATTCAAATAAATAGATAATTGAATTGAATTGAAATGAAATGAAAGATTCAAATAAATGTTTAGTAAAGACTTACCTCAAAAATATTTTTGGAGTAAAGAAAAGATTGAAATTCAGTTTTTGCTGAAAGTATTGAACGGACCGAACGCTACGATTCTATAATCGATATAAACAACTGTTGAAAGAGAGCACAATCTGAGAGACGACTTTCCAAGACTTTCTAATATTGTTTTGTTTCTCGAAAAGTAGAAAATTTCTTTCAGTTATTATTTTGAATTGTATTTTCAAAAATCAAGACTCGAATGAAACCAAAGCAAAATCAAAGCTCTTTCCGAACGTTTATATATAAGTTATGTTAGACTTAGTGACCAAAAATACAATTAGACCGAAATGGTTGAGAGCTATGACGTTGACTGAGAGCGCCGACCAATCCTAGAACAGCACAAACTCTTTGCGGAGGACTAAATGACAGAAGAATTCTGTGTAAAAATTCTATTGTTTTGTAGTCAGTTCTGAACCAAAAAACATACTCATCTTTGAAACAAGTAAAACCTCTTGGTATCTATAGACTCGGGTAGAAAACACTTGCAATGAGACTCCACCTCAAAAAATATGAGGATTGACGAGACCTCTCATTATTCATTATTTTCTTTCATATGAATACTGAAACAAAACTTTCCATTGAATTCTCTCTCTATTGAGTGTAACTGTAAATACATTTTTAATACTAATTGTGGACCAAATTATTTAACGAAAGCCTTATTAGAAGTGTTTATCCAAAGACTTTGAATTTGAAGCCAACCTATTATTATAAGTATTATCACAAATAAGTGTTTGCATTGCATTTGATATTCAATCGCAAACAACAATATGAAAATATTTGCCTAATATTAACACTTGTTTTATCATTTGATTAATGTTGAGAACAGTATTATAAGAGTTGATTAAAAATTTGAAAACTATAGCCACAGATATTTTGATCTTATTATAGCTCTTCGTAGGCTTTAAATGAAAACGTGAATCAAATTCTGAGAAAAATCAAACTTCAAAACAAACAAATTATTTCATATTTTTGTTATTTTGAAATTCAAAAATTGATCGTTAAATCTCTTAATTTATAAATCAATTGAAAATATTTTTAAAGAATGTGAAGAAATACATCAAAAATAAGGAAATGTCAGATACTTTTTGGTATAAATTAAAGTTTAATACGAAATCGATTCCGTCGTTACAAACATTTCAATTGAATGACTGAAGTCAACAAAATATCTTTCGATAAGAATTGACGACAAAATATTTTTCCAATTTTTCCATTCATTACTTTTTGCGGATTCAATGAAACAATTTTAATGAAAGTTCAAAAATTGTTGAAAATAGTTGTCATCAAAAAAGTTATTTCATTGAAACCATTGAATCATTTGAAACAAATTGAAGGATATTTTGTTTTTTTCAAAACCTTTTTTTATTTAATTCATTATTTCTTCTGATTTAATGAAAATAAGGAAAATTTCCGAAAATCTTATAATTTTTATGCAATGTTTGAACTAATTTTTGGTTTGGATTATGACATAATCATTATGTCATCAAAACATTCTTAAAGACTTCTAATTACTTATATTTTTGATTGAATTTGAATTTTTTATGATGTGGTGATCCGATTATATGAACCTTAAATAGAAAATGTCATGAATTCAATCCTTTACATAAAAGTATATTAAAGTCTTTTTTTTAAAAACCGGAGAATTACGAGAAAAATGTAATTATTGTTAGTCTGGCCTTTCCTTTGCAGGTATTAATCCATTTGGGACTCAACCATAATATTTGTTTTTCCGAAAGAATATTCTTTAGTAAACATAATATATTCCGACATTAGATTCATATATAAACTGATATTTATTTAAAGTCAAATGCATTTCTGTATATATAAAAGACATGAAAATATTCAGTAAAATAGTCATTCAATCAAATCATATATTCATAAAATATTCAAACAATTTGGTCCAAAACAGAAATAAAAATTTATTAATACTTAAAATACAAATTATTACAAAACAAGGCTTTCATTCAAACATTTAGTTTATTGAAAACACATGTCTGTTCCCGACCACTAACTATCTGTTAGGGTTGACCAAAACAATTCGGATGATTTTGTTGATATGTTGAAAAACCAATTTTGAAGTTTTTTTTTAGAATATTGAACTGTCCTTAAAAGTGGTGTAAAGTAGTGATCAAATCCTAAAATAACAAACTGAATGTCAAATAGAAATTCAATTTATTTTTACCAATTCTTATAAGAAGTACTTTATTTGACTTTTAAGTCGAAGTCATATATTTTTCTCTAAGAAATTGTAATTTCCTTTTCAGATCACATTTTAGGTCCATATATTGGTATCTATTGTAGGTCTATGTGTTTTGAATTGTGATTTCATCTGATTTGTGATGATATGTTTGCTTGCTTATTCTATTTATGTTAGTTTTTTCGCTAATCTCTAATGTATATTGAACAAATGTCGCAATTTTGGTGAAACCAATGCCTTATAATTTAGTTGGATTTGTATTTGACTTAAGGACACGATATGTCACTTAAACCAAATTATGGATCACTTCATTAGTGAGTGTTTTTGACTTCGAGATGACATTTTCAGAACTGTCTGATAGTGTTGTCATTTTCAGCCAGACATTTAACAAGTTAATCAATTGCTTTTATTATTGATTTCGAATCGACCATTCTATGACAGGATATTAATTTCCAAGATAAATATCATTGGCCTTGAAAAACATTTGGATAAAGTTTTGGAGTGCGTTCTCGAATTCTAATCTAAATATTTTTATGATCCGGTTGCTTCCGTTACTAATGGCCTAGTTCATTTCGGTATTTCCAGTTGTTATTCAAATCTCTTGAAGATTCACAAAAAGAGGTTATTTTAATAAAAGGTTTTTTTGAGTGCAAACACAATTCAAATATAGAGTCTCTGATTGAAAAGGAATTTATTTGAAGACCTCTTCAATTGAAGAATACATTTAACGAAATCACTTCTCAATGATAGTTGAGATCTAAAGAACAAATTGACGTCATTTGGAAAAACATCGTTCAAATCAAAATCAAATTTCAATCCATCCCTCAATTGTAGCCAAATATCACAAAAGATATATAACAAAAGATCACCCATTTCAATTAATGAGAATCATATTCTTTGAGTCAAAAATTTAGGATTTGGCAAATCTAGCTCAATAAATCTCGATCATGGTAATTCGTGTGAATAACCTTTTTATATCAGTTACTGTTCCAAAGTCTTCCTTAACTTAAATAACATGAAAACTAAACCCATTTTTACTTAATTTCAAACATAATATGATTGAAAAAATAAACGGAATCTTCTCTAATGAGTGAAAAAATGGTCTCTTTTTTCAATATTTATGAACATTTTGTTGTTATCTATTATTTAATTACTCATTGAATCAATGGTCTACTGATTAATTGAATAAAAAGAAAGCCTCACTTCATGTCTCATATTTGATATAATCCAGTAATCATTACTCAAAATAATTTTATTATTGGAAATGAGATCAAATTCATTGTAGTCATACGAAAGTCAATTATATCTGATTTGTGGACAACTCTTAGAGACATTTATAGCGTCAATTGTTTTGACCACAGCTTTCATTAGTGAAAGTCATATCAATTGAACGCAAAATTAATTTCTGAGATCAAACCCATAGTAAGAGTCGTATCTTTTATATTGAAACTTGGGTTTGAAGTTAAGCTTAAAAAAGTTTAATGTTTACTTGCTTATATTTGAAATAACATTCATTGAAAAAGTTATCCTTCAAGTTTAGTATAGATCGTGTGTTTCTAATTTAGTTGGAATAATCTACTAGATTAAACATTGATAGCCATATCAAAAACTATAAACTATTTTCTTTTTTATAGCATTCATTAAAATACCTGAAAGTGAGACAATTTTCCTAAATATTTGATGAAACCATTCAAATATGTACGAAAATATTTGGATATCACCATGGTACAACGTATATAATAAGTAAATAGTTATAAAATATAAATTATTATGTTAGATTAACAAGAAGGTGAACTTGATTATTTTAATGATAAATACAATTTTCATGCATTAAATTGTTTTTTCCATTGTTTTAACTGCAAAATAGATGAAAGTTTTTGCTCCTCTGGTCTCAGCTTTGAATGTAATGATAATTGTATACATTATTACGAGAATTAATGAAATAGTCATAGTTTTGGCGCTGACAGCACTCCTTCATGTAATTCGCCCACTCTTTCGAGTTATGACCAAATAATTGATTGATTATTATTCGATAATTTCAAACGAAAACAATTATTTCTGAATCCAATACAGAAAACAAAGAAAAATAAATTGAGTGACAAAAGAATAGTTGAAAACAATTGAAATTTTTTTGAATTAACTGAAATCCTAGTGATGGGACTGAGGCTAAGGCCCACAAAAGGTTTTCGGGTATACAATAAGATCAATAAATGACTATTATAAGTGGCAGCTCCTAAGCTCAGTCGACCTTCTCATGTGAGCATCTAATGAATTATGCAAATAATATTAGTAAAGATAAATCAATAAATGAAATTCAGTATTAAATTGAAAATTAAGGAATAAATGTGAAACATGATCATTTATTTCTAAAATGAAAATTATTTGCATGGACACGATTTGAATCACGGGAACTCTGTTTTTCAATTTATAACTTGATATAATGCAAAATAATTCAAATGAAAACAAAAAATGATATAATTTTTATTTAAAATTAATGGAAGAATTGTGTCTCTTCTTATTTATGGATAAAAATTTGAATAAGAATTTGTTTTTTTGCATATCTTTCGTATTTCTCTTCATATTTAAGCAATGATTGTAAAACAGTATTAACTTTAATACAAATATTCATATTTCGGTTCATTTAATGTTTAGAAACTTAACCAAAAAGTTTTGTTTGCCTTAAGAAAAGATTTTATTTACTTTTGTTTTGGTTTTGGTTAAGAAAAACATTTCAAATAAAAATTATTGTTTGCCTCAAAAAAGACTATACTTTAGTTGATTATAAACTTTGCCGACACTACAGGGGGTTATGATTATGAATATGATTTGGATCTATTCTCAAAGAAATATACAAATGAGTTGTTTTGGGGTTTGGTTTACAAAAATTATTTGCTTCAGTTATCAGTAGTTCGAGTGATAAATAAAATTTTGTTTTAATTAAACAAAACTTTTCATTTCGTTTCAATTGAGTTATTATTGAAAATATATTTACAATCAAAAAAACTTTTCAATTCAAGAGATACTTATTTCAAAGCAATTAATTTATGGCTCAAAGCATTTTAGAGTTATATTTAAGACTGTTTTCAATTGTAATTAATTCAAAACACGAGTAACTGACCACACATTTCGTGGATGTCTTAACAATGAATAAAATACCAAGACCAGTGTAAAAACGAGATTGTTCCTGTTTCACTTTATCCTAGTTCCCTAATAACATTTCAAAATGAGTTATGAATTTTCTTTTTGTAAGAAATGTCAGTTTTTCGCGAATGAAATGAAAATATTTTGAATTCTGGAGGGAAATGAAAAATCGATTAATAAGACCGTCAAAAGTCAAAACAAATTCTTGACTCAAATGAAAATATTCGTTTAAATTAAGTCAAATTAGTTTTAATGTTTTAAAATTTTTTTATTACAGTTTTGATTGAATTTCATATAATATCCAAGAAATGGGTAATATATTCTCATTTCAAAATCAATGTTTAATTTTACTATTTTTTCGTTGAATTTTCATTTGGATTATGATTTGCGAGACATTAGACTAAATGAAAATAAAGCAATGGTTTGACACAAACACATATAAATGACTTTTTAAAATGGATTCGTGTATTTCAGTCTGTTTTTAAGGAGAGAACCGACACTATAGTATTTATACGATGTAAAGAATAATAGATAAGCAAGGGCATTGTCTTGATATAACCTCACGTATCAAATTGTATTGATTCAGACAAATATTTATTTGACTGAAAGTCTTGTTTTTCTCAAAACTTCATATTTTATGATTATATGAAAGTTTTGAATCAAATCTTTAGAAAAGTTTTACATTTTTAATGTGGGTTTAAACCCATTTATATGAAAAATATTAAGAAATATATTTCTTCACTTATTTTTGCAGATTTTTCTGTTTACTATTTTTTGCTTCAATTGTCTTCAAAGCAAAAGTTATAAAAATAATGTTAAGAAGTCTTTTATTAATAGCAATAGCTTTTAAAAGATTTCCAGTTGACCTTACTTATTCACTATTACCACATTCATTTCGTAAAAATAATATAATGATTGAAACAGGAATAGAATTTGCTTGTTCACTTTATAGGCAAAAAGCTTTTATGGCTTTACTTGAATTGAAAAGATTAATCATTTTGACAAGCTCAATTTTTAATTATAAAAATCTGGACGCTTTTGAGTGTCAAATAAATATAAGAATTGAGTCATTTTAGTCGTTTTATTGTGTATTTTGGTATTTGTTGGCCAAAAATCATTTGAAAAGCCATCAAATGTTCATCGAATCGAAAAGTTGAGTGAATTTGTTGTGAGAATCGATTTTGAGTTTAACTAAATTTTTGAGTACAAAAGGAATGGTTTGAGAATAACTTTTCAGTAGAAGTGTTTCGCTTAATATGCAGTGAAGAGCGAAGTGACTCTTCCTCTCCAACTCTTCCATCGAGTCTTCGACTGATATCTGTCTGGAAGTCTGTCGTTTGAGTACAGAATTTGTATCTTTTGAGTGCTTTCGCAAATCATTTTCATAGCGATCGCATAAATCCTTTGAGAAAATCAAATAAGTTATGAAAATATCGTTTTCTGATTCTCTAAGCGTTTGTTTTTTTATGTCATTCACAATAAATATATCAAAAACTGTTTAAAATATTTTTTTTCAGAAACCCTTTTATAAACTCATCGATCAATTAAATTGTTATCTGATTTGAAATTTATTAAACATAAATCATTTGATTAACGAAAACTCATCCAATGTTTTATGTTTTGTGTATTTTTCAAAATATTTCGAAATGAAATTTTTGGTTATATTTTATATGAAATCCTATTATAAAGTGTTTTATTCAAACTCTAATGAATGGCTTAAACATAATCCGCGCCTAAACTCTTTGAAATTGGGTTGAAATCGAAAGGACAGCACTTCATATCTAATGGTTATTCTTTTTGTTTTCGAAAATAACATTAATTCTGAGCGAAAACTGACTAAGTTTTCAATTTATTGAAAGGATGTTCACTAATCATATCAATCATAAACTTGTATAACACAAAGACATTCCGTTTAATGCTTTGGTTGATAGAGTCCTGTCTCTCTCAAAGGTCTTCTCAATATCTTAGGATTTTCAGAGCATAAGCACTGGATATGAGATATTGTTTTGTTTTAATTCTGTTATATTCTGTTCTGAAGAGGAGTTTCGATACCTTATAAGCAGTTATGAGATCCAAATAGACGTTTATGGGCTCAACCACTCCATCCTCTTGGAGATGAACTTCGCTATTGGTTTGTTCTGATATCGATATGAACTGAGAGAATATGAATTCTGTTTTGATTTCAGGTCTGAAGTCTTTAACCAGTAGATTGTCCTCTCGGGTCAGCATATCTTTGAGCTCTTTCCCGAAGTCAAGTGTTTCGATGACATTACTCTTCGTCAGTTCCAAAGCCTTTGTCGCCGATCGACTCAATTTGGTTAACGACTGTTGAAGTGCTTTGAGCTGTTCCTTGACTAATGGGTATTTAGCCATGTCCATTTCTCTCAACTCGTAGTTATTATTGGATGAGTAGATGACGTACTCTTCCAAAGGATTCTTTGAATTCTCTCTCATTTTTGACTCCAATTCCTTTTATTTTGAATATTAAAGAAAAGATTTTTGTTTCAATGATTTTCATCATTTAATTGGGTTTTACATCATTTTTGGCCGAAAGAAAGCAATAGACCAAAGAATCTGAGCTAAGAGTGGGATGTCTGGCCACTAAATTAATGAATCTCTCCAAAGCTTTACGTCTTTCTTCAACGAAGTGTATGTCTCCTATCGAATGGATTGTGTATTGAAGTGAAGGAAAGGTAGAAAATTTTTAATAAGACAAATGCCTAACCGTTTCCATAAAATTTTTTCGATGGCAGCGCAGGAATCAAACGGAAAGGAAATCTTATTACCAACAGATCGTAAAGAGACACAAATTCTTTGAAACGTCTTTGAACTACACATTTGTAGCGCTAATGTGATTGAAAAAAAAGTTTTAATCATTTAATCAATTTCCCAACTTTTCACTTCAAAATCATTAAACTGAAACTCAACTAAAAATTTTATTTCAATTAAAAAATTGGTTTTCGTTTTTCATTGAAATTGTATTTTCAAACGGAATATCATTAACTATCAATTGACTGGTTTTTAATTTAATTGAATAGTTTATTACAATAGCTTACCTGGCTCTTCAACTCATATTCAACGTGTTTCAAAATCAGGCCTTTCTTTTCCGGAGAGACTTTTACAGTAATTTTATCCAAATTTATAATACTTTCAAAATTATTTGGATTCTGATCCGAAACCAAAGAATTCATTTTAATTTGAAATTAAGTTTCAGTTTTTATTTGATTTGAGTTGAGTTTGTTGTCACACAATATGACTATTTTGTGGATCTTTTGTTTCATTTTAAGTCAATTTTTCTATCAAATGATTTACACGTAAATCTTGTGATATATTTTGATTATCTAATCATTTATGCGATAATATTAAGTCTGGAATTGATTTCAATAAAAATTTTATTCAATGTTATCTCATTTGAGTTTCTGATCATTAAACACCCCTTTAATCTTTTTCTTGTTTGATCATGGTCAAATAAATTTCCAACAGCTTTTCATCTACTCTTCTGTGTCCATCGAATCGAAATATATGGAAATCAAATAAGTTTTTATTGAATTTAAAAATTCAAATATATTAAAAAGTTTTTCAATAAAATATTAATAAATTGAATTCTGAATTAAACAAATTGAAGACTTTATTTCAAATATTTGTTTCATTTTCTTAAATACTTCGGTGACTATAAAGACATCTATTTTTTAGGATTTAAAGTAATTTTGATCAATACTTCTCACAATACATGTCTTCATTTGAGATCAGAGTTGAGATGAGTTGAACTACCAATTAGTAAACCAATGCTTTAGTTTTTCCTTTAATTTGTCCGTATTTTAGCCTTTACTGCTTTTTTATAACTGAGATTTGAGTTTGGCTTTTAATTTTGGCCAAATATGTGGAACCATATTTCTCTTTTTAAAGTATCCAGTACAACAGCGACGATACTTTTCCAAACCTGAAAATCATTTATTGATTTCTTTAGCAAAATAAAGAGAGTGTTGGCCCAACACTGTTGGGAAATACTGTTGAGCAACAAATTTTACTGTTGCAGTTTTTTTTGCTGACAAATTTTATGCTGAAATGCATTTATGAGTCGAGTCTAGACTTAAAAACTTTTAAAAACAACTTTTCTTTACTTCAAGGTATTTTGTAAACTGAGACAAACAGAAAGGACAATTATTTTAGTGAGAATATAGAGGCGGGAGTTTATACATCATTCAATGCTATGACATTATGTGATACGATAGTGATATGAAACTCTTCAGCTAATATACAAATGAATGGTATTCTCTCAATAAAATAATTGTACCGTTTATTGAAACAATGTTTATGAACAGCACTTAAAACATGCAATAATGGAAAATACAGTCAAATGCAACAAGGTTACACTTTTTGATTTCCTTGGTACTCCTAGAAGACTAGATCATAATTTGTTAAT